>BGZK01002854.1:0-39786 GCA_005406025.1 Eumeta japonica | reverse complement strand
TGCCTTGGCAGTGGGAGTGACATAGAACCCGCAAGTTGTAGTATGTAGCGTTAAAGAAAGAGAAAGAGAAAAAAGAGTGTGTGTAACTTATGTGCACGCGTTAGAAGTTATAATTTCTATGTATGAATAATATTTAAAATAACTCAAATGCAGTAGTAATCGACAATAAATATTAAAATCAATCAAAACGATTTTGTTTTAATTGAAAATGTTTTATTAACGTATAACAATACAGTACAAATATATAATCTTTATTCATTATGTGAATGAGTCAAATAAATTTAAAAAAGAGTGTGTACTTATTATTCAATTATTTGTTAGAAAAATAATAAGTTCGTTAGAAATATATCTATATATTATAA
Source organism: Eumeta japonica (assembly GCA_005406025.1). Taxonomy (NCBI): domain Eukaryota; kingdom Metazoa; phylum Arthropoda; class Insecta; order Lepidoptera; family Psychidae; genus Eumeta; species Eumeta japonica. The sequence continues at coordinate 39,424 of BGZK01002854.1, read as the reverse complement.
TTTACATGGTTAACCTCTAATATTTAAAACACCCAAATTTTCACAATTTTTCACAACACTAAAAGTTTACAAATAATGTTTATATATATAATAAATTGAACAAAAATAATAATTATAGAAAATTAATACTCAAAATTGATTATTCATATGAATACCATATTTTGCAAAGAACTAAGCAGAATATAAGTACTATGTAATATAATAGCATGAACACTCTGTACTATAAAATTATATAGTATGAACACTCAGTATTGTAACTATATTCAGTGCTGGATATTTCTATTCTGTGGCTAACTTCATCATGTCGTTTAGGCGCGCAGCTCACAAGTTCACTCTCATCCAAACGCACCAAAAGAAGTATAACTTCAAACGAGCCCAAACTCGATGGGGTTGCGTCGTTTAATTACGGAGTTCCTATGGCCACCTTCCAGCTCCATCATCAGACGCTGATTACCATAGAGTATCAAAGTACTCGTCAAGACGAATCAAACGAGCCCAAACTCGATGGGGTTGCGTCGTTTAATTACGGAGTTCCTATGGCCACCTTCTAGCTCCATCATCAGACGCTGATTACCATATAGTATCAAAGTACTCGTCAAGAGGAATCAAACGAGCCCAAACTCGATGGGGTTGTCTTAATTACGGAGTTCCTATGGCCACCTTCTAGCTCCATCATCAGACGCTGATTACCATATAGTCAAAGTACTCGTCAAGAGGAATCAAACGAGCCCAAACTCGATGGGGTTGCGTCGTTTAATTACGGAGTTCCTATGGCCACCTTCTAGCTCCATCATCATACGCTGATTACCATATAGTATCAAAGTACTCGTCAAGACGAATCAAACGAGCCCAAACTCGATGGGTTGCGTCGTTTAATTACGGAGTTCCTACACCTTCTAGCTCCATCATCAGACGCTGATTACCATATAGTATCAGTCTCGTCAAGACGAATCAAACGAGCCCAAACTCGATGGGTTGCGTCGTTTAATTACGGAGTTCCTATGGCCACCTTCCAGCTCCATCATCAGACCCTGGTTACCATAGTATCAAAGTACTCGTCAAGAGGAATCAAACGCCCAAACTCGATGGGGTTGCGTCGTTTAATTACGGAGTTCCTATGGCCACCTTCTAGCTCCATCATCAGACGCTGATTACCATATAGTATCAAAGTACTCGTCAAGAGGAATCAAACGAGCCCAAACTCGATGGGGTTGCGTCGTTTAATTACGGAGTTCCATGGCCACCTTCCAGCTCCATCATCAGACCCTGGTTACCATAATATCAAAGTACTCGTCAAGACGAATCAAACGAGCCCAAACTCGATGGGGTTGCGTCGTTTAATTACGGAGTTCCTATGACCACCTTCTAGCTCCATCATCAGACGCTGATTACCATATAGTATCAAAGTACTCGTCAAGACGAATCAAACGAGCCCAAACTCGATTGCGTCGTTAATTACGGAGTTCCTACGGCCACCTTCTAGCTCCATCATCAGACGCTGATTACCATAGTATCAAAGTACTCGTCAAGACGAATCAAACGAGCCCAAACTCGATGGGTTGCGTCGTTTAATTACGGAGTTCCTATGGCCACCTTCTAGCTCCATCATCAGACGCTGATTACCATATAGTATCAAAGTACTCGTCAAGACGAATCAAACGAGCCCAAACTCGATGGGGTTGCGTCGTTTAATTACGAGTTCCTATGGCCACCTTCAGCTCCATCATCAGACGCTGATTACCATATAGTATCAAAGTACTCGTCAAGAGGAATCAAACGAGCCCAAACTCGATGGGGTTGCGTCGTTTAATTACGGAGTTCCTATGGCCACCTTCCAGCTCCATCATCAGACCCTGGTTACCATATAGTATCAAAGTACTCGTCAAGACGAATCAAACGAGCCCAAACTCGATGGGGTTGTCGTTTAATTACGGAGTTCCTATGGCCACCTTCTAGCTCCATCATCAGACGCTGATTACCATATAGTATCAAAGTACTCGTCAAGACGAATCAAACGAGCCCAAACTCGATGGGGTTGCGTCGTTTAATTACGGAGTTCCTATGGCCACCTTCCAGCTCCATCATCAGACCCTGGTTACCATATAGTATCAAAGTACTCGTCAAGACGAATCAAACGAGCCCAAACTCGATGGGTTGTCGTTTAATTACGGAGTTCCTATGGCCACCTTCTAGCTCCATCATCAGACGCTGATTACCATATAGTATCAAAGTACTCGTCAAGAGGAATCAAACGAGCCCAAACTCGATGGGGTTGCGTCGTTTAATTACGGAGTTCCTATGGCCACCTTCCAGCTCCATCATCAGACCCTGTTACCATATAGTATCAAAGTACTCGTCAAGACGAATCAAACGAGCCCAAACTCGATGGGGTTGCGTCGTTTAATTACGGAGTTCCTATGGCCACCTTCTAGCTCCATCATCAGACGCTGGTTACCATATAGTATCAAAGTACTCGTCAAGAGGAATCAAACGAGCCCAAACTCGATGGGTTGCGTCGTTTAATTACGGAGTTCCTATGGCCACCTTCAGCTCCATCATCAGACGCTGATTACCATATAGTATCAAAGTACTCGTCAAGGAATCAAACGAGCCCAAACTCGATGGGGTTGCGTCGTTTAATTACGGAGTTCCTATGGCCACCTCCAGCTCCATCATCAGACCCTGTTACCATATAGTATCAAAGTACTCGTCAAGACGAATCAAACGAGCCCAAACTCGATGGGGTTGCGTCGTTTAATTACGGAGTTCCTATGGCCACCTTCAGCTCCATCATCAGACTGATTACCATATAGTATCAAAGTACTCGTCAAGAGGAATCAAACGAGCCCAAACTCGATGGGGTTGCGTCGTTTAATTACGGAGTTCCTATGGCCACCTTCCAGCTCCATCATCAGACGCTGATTACCATATAGTATCAAAGTACTCGTCAAGAGAATCAAACGAGCCCAAACTCGGGTTGCGTCGTTTAATTACGGAGTTCCTATGGCCACCTTCTAGCTCCATCATCAGACGCTGATTACCATATAGTATCAAAGTTCGTCAAGACGAATCAAACGAGCCCAAACTCGATGGGGTTGCGTCGTTTAATTACGGAGTTCCTATGGCCACCTTCCAGCTCCATCATCAGACCCTGGTTATATATATATCAAAGTACTCGTCAAGACGAATCAAACGAGCCCAAACTCGGGGTTGCGTCGTTTAATTACGGAGTTCCTATGGCCACTTTCAGCTCCATCATCAGACGCTGATTACCATATAGTATCAAAGTACTCGTCAAGACGAATCAAACGAGCCCAAACTCGATGGGGTTGCGTCGTTTAATTACGGAGTTCCTATACACCTTCCAGCTCCATCATCAGACCCTGGTTACCATATAGTATCAAAGTACTCGTCAAGACGAATCAAACGAGCCCAAACTCGATGGGGTTGCGTCGTTTAATTACGGAGTTCCTATACACCAGCTCCATCATCAGACCCTTGTTTACCATTTTATCGATGGTTATTGAGTTCCGAGCACCTCGGCTCCATCATCAGACGCTTCACCATATCAGTACTGGTGAAATCAAACGAGCCCAAACCGATGTTGGTTATTACGGAGTTCCGGCCACATTCAGCTCCATCATCAGACGCTATATAGTATCAGTACTCGTCAAGACGAATCAAACGAGCCCAAACTCGATGGTTGTCGTTTAATTACGGAGTTCCTATGGCCACCCGCTCCATCATCATCAGACGCTGATTACCATATAGTATCAAAGTACTCGTCAAGACGAATCAAACGAGCCCAAACTCGATGGGGTTGCGTCGTTTAATTACGGAGTTCCTATGGCCACCTTCTAGCTCCATCATCAGACGCTGATTACCATATAGTATCAAAGTACTCTCAAGACGAATCAAACGAGCCCAAACTCGAGGGCGTCGTTTAATTACGGAGTTCCTGGCCACCTTCCAGCTCCATCATCAGACGCTGATTACCATATAGTATCAGAAGTCTCGTCAAGACGAATCAAACGAGCCCAAACTCGATGGGGTTGCGTCGTTTAATTACGGAGTTCCTATGGCCACCTTCTAGCTCCATCATCAGACCCTGGTTACCATATAGTATCAAAGTACTCGTCAAGACGAATCAAACGAGCCCAAACTCGATGGGGTTGCGTCGTTTAATTACGGAGTTCCTATGGCCACCTTCCAGCTCCATCATCAGACCCTGGTTACCATATAGTATCAGTACGTCAAGACGAATCAAACGAGCCCAAACTCGATGGGGTTGTGTCGTTTAATTACGGAGTTCTTGGCCACCTTCTAGCTCCATCATCAGACGCTGATTACCATATAGTATCAAATTCGTCAAGAGGAATCAAACGAGCCCAAACTCGATGGGGTTGCGTCGTTTAATTACGGAGTTCCTATGGCCACCTTCTAGCTCCATCATCAGACGCTGATTACCATATAGTATCAAAGTACTCGTCAAGAGGAATCAAACGAGCCCAAACTCGATGGGGTTGCGTCGTTTAATTACGGAGTTCCTATGGCCACCTTCTAGCTCCATCATCAGACGCTGATTACCATATAGTATCAAAGTACTCGTCAAGACGAATCAAACGAGCCCAAACTCGATGGGGTTGCGTCGTTTAATTACGGAGTTCCTATGGCCACCTTCCAGCTCCATCATCAGACGCTGATTACCATATAGTATCAAAGTACTCGTCAAGAGGAATCAAACGAGCCCAAACTCGATGGGGTTGCGTCGTTTAATTACGGAGTTCCTATGGCCACCTTCTAGCTCCATCATCAGACCTGATTACCATATATATCAAAGTACTCGTCAAGACGAATCAAACGAGCCCAAACTCGATGGGTTGCGTCGTTTAATTACGGAGTTCCTATGGCCACCTTCTAGCTCCATCATCAGACGCTGATTACCATATAGTATCAAAGTACTCGTCAAGACGAATCAAACGAGCCCAAACTCGATGGGGTTGCGTCGTTTAATTACGGAGTTCCTATGGCCACCTTCCAGCTCCATCATCAGACCCTGGTTACCATAGTATCAAAGTACTCGTCAAGACGAATCAAACGAGCCCAAACTCGATGGGGTTGCGTCGTTTAATTACGGAGTTCCTATGGCCACCTTCCAGCTCCATCATCAGACGCTGATTACCATATAGTATCAGTATTGTCGTCAGAGATCAAAACGAGCCCAAACTCGATGGGTTGCGTCGTTTAATTACGGAGTTCCTATGGCCACCTTCCAGCTCCATCATCAGACCCTGGTTACCATATAGTATCAAAGTACTCGTCAAGAGAATCAAACGAGCCCAAACTCGATGGGTTGTCGTTTAATTACGGAGTTCCTATGGCCACCTTCTAGCTCCATCATCAGACGCTGATTACCATATAGTATCAAAGTACTCGTCAAGACGAATCAAACGAGCCCAAACTCGATGGGGTTGCGTCGTTTAATTACGGAGTTCCTATGGCCACCTTCTAGCTCCATCATCAGACGCTGATTACCATATAGTATCAAAGTACTCGTCAAGAGGAATCAAACGAGCCCAAACTCGATGGGGTTGCGTCGTTTAATTACGGAGTTCCTATGGCCACCTTCCAGCTCCATCATCAGACGCTGATTACCATATAGTATCAAAGTACTCGTCAAGACGAATCAAACGAGCCCAAACTCGATGGGGTTGCGTCGTTTAATTACGGAGTTCCTATGGCCACCTTCTAGCTCCATCATCAGACGCTGATTACCATATAGTATCAAAGTACTCGTCAAGACGAATCAAACGAGCCCAAACTCGATGGGTTGTCGTTTAATTACGGAGTTCCTATGGCCACCTTCCAGCTCCATCATCAGACGCTGATTACCATAGTATCGTACTCGTCAAGAGGAATCAAACGAGCCCAAACTCGATGGGGTTGCGTCGTTTAATTACGGAGTTCCTATGGCCACCTTCCAGCTCCATCATCAGACCCTGGTTACCATAATATCAAAGTACGTCAAGACGAATCAAACGAGCCCAAACTCGATGGGGTTGTGTCGTAATTACGGAGTTCCATGGCCACCTTCTAGCTCCATCATCAGATCGCCATCAGTACTGTCAAGACGAATCAAACGAGCCCAAACTCGATGGGTTGTCGTTTAATTACGGAGTTCCTATGGCCACCTTCTAGCTCCATCATCAGACGCTGATTACCATATAGTATCAAAGTACTGTCAAGAGGAATCAAACGAGCCCAAACTCGATGGGGTGCGTCGTTTAATTACGGAGTTCCTATGGCCACCTTCTAGCTCCATCATCATACGCTGATTACCATATAGTATCAAAGTACTCGTTAAGACGAATCAAACGAGCCCAAACTCGATGGGGTGCGTCGAATTACGGAGTTCTATGGCCACCTTCTAGCTCCATCATCAGACGCTGATTACCATATAGTATCAAAGTACTAAGACGTCAAACGAGCCCAAACTCGATGGGATGCGTCGTTTAATTACGGAGTTCCTATGGCCACCTTCTAGCTCCATCATCAGACGTTGACACCATATAGTATCAAAGTATTTCGTCAAGGAATCAAACGAGCCCAAACTCGATGGGGTTGCGTCGTTTAATTACGGAGTTCATGCCACCTTCCAGCTCCATCAGACCCTGGTTACCATATAGTATCAAAATTTACTGTAAGACGAATCAAACGAGCCCAAACTCGATGGGGAAAGTCGTTTAATTACGGAGTTCCTATGGCCACCTTCTAGCTCCATCATGACGCTGATACCATATAGTATCAAAGTACTGCAAGACGAATCAAACGAACCCAAACTCGATGGGGTTGCGTCGTTTAATTACAGTTCTATGGCCACCTTCCAGCTCCATCATCAGACCCTGGTTACCATATAGTATCAAAGTACCTGTCAAGAGGAATCAAACGAGCCCAAACTCGATGGGGTTGCGTCGTTTAATTAATACGGAGTTCCTATGGCCACCTTCCAGCTCCAATCAGACGCTGATTACCATAGAGTATCAAAATGTACTCATAACACAGTCAATAAAGTCAGTTTAAATTTTAAAATAATTTATTTCTATATATTAAATGTACATAAATTTCTCATTATTCGAAATTCAGAATTCTAAGGGCAGCTTCAATCTTATTTGTAACTATATCCAGTGTTGAAATATATTTTTATTATTTCTATTCTGTGGCTAACTTCTATCATGTCACAGCGCAGCTCAAGCAAATTCATAATTTCATCAAACGCGCCAAAAGAAGTATAACTTCAATTAATGGTCATGTATATATATATACCATGTCAATATTATTAAATTTAGTATTGCCATTTTTTTAAAGTAGATTACGCAACCATCAAAAAAGGCCGTCGCTGAGCAATAATTGATGCAGTGGCCAGTGGTCTTCCATGATATCTGGTGCAGGACTATTGGGAGGCGTATCGAAGTAGTTAAATAAAATGTATTTAAAACTGTTTATAAAATATTTGATTTATAATATAATTATAAGTATTAATAAAATCATTTTACACCCTACAAAAACTGTGGGATAATTATCCCACGTATTATTCCTGAGTCAAAAACTAAATTCAAATTAAGACCTTAAAACCTTCAGTGAGGTTTCCTTTTCGAGGATTAGTTTGAGATGTCAAGATTCTGATTCAACAATGAAAAGTAATCCCGTTTTGCAATTTCGAAATCCCATTACGGTCTATAAGTTGTACAACTTTTGAGAATCAAACTAGAACGACAGGGATCCACATTTGACCTCAAAACCTCAAAATATATAAAAGAATTCTTATACTGGTTTAAACCTCAAAATCCTCATATGACGTAATTTTCCATAAAAATTATTTTATTCACAAAAACATAGTATAATATTGAAGGCAATAACAAAAAATGGAGCAAATAAATTAATCCGATAGAAGTATAATAATAAGTACGGGATTTCAGTATAATGTTGTAAAATTTATAACTTAAAATGTGAAATATAGCTCATTGGTTGCTTATAAATAAAATTGATTTTTTTCATTGGAGCAGAAAAGAAATTTTCTAAAGTACAAAATAGATAATTTTCACTTTAATGAGAGTTTTGAGGTCAACGGTGATTTCATTTAAAACCCCAAAATCTTCAATGAGGATTTTGAGGTGTTATAATAGATGCCTTTCAATGTGGCAAATAAAACATCAAAGGAATTGAGGCTTCTTGAGGTCAAACTAGACCCTTTGTTTTGGACGTAATTTGAGAGTATGTTATGAAGGTATAATTGTGGTTTCTGATAGATATATTTAATGTAAAAATTCTTCCAGATTTGTAAATTACATTTATTTATATCTAGAACATCATAAAAATTACAAACGTACTATTTAAATATTGTTTTTTTTTCATTAGAATTCGTGTAGCGTACCTACCGTACACAAAAAGAGATATACAAAAAGTAGGCGGGTATTGTATGTAAAGAGCAATAAAAATCTGAACTGATTATTAAACACTCATAAAATTTCCATGTAAGTACTTGTCGTTTTTATTATGCGTGAAAAGCGAAAAGGCAAAATATTTCTTACAAACGGCTTACGTGGGAATAATTTCACCTATGACCTTCAGAATTATCATTGCCGTTCAATAAATGTACAACGCTTTATCATTCTTGCAGGAATGGATCGAAGGATTTTTGATCGTGGTCACGATGCCACAACTTTGTAGGATTTCTTCAAGACGTTGCCCATGCATCACGTACTAGGTACGTAGACATACACAATCGGTTACAATGAAGAAAAGGATTCACCGATTGTCAGATATTAAGGTTTGAAGTATGTAGAATATCGTCAAACAGTTTTAAACTGTTATCCGAGATAAACCTGCCTCCGGGTGACAGTCACTTCAAGCTTTAGGAGTATAATAACAAAGCGAACGTATGTTCTAAAAGTCGCAAATATACCTAGGGTTAAATATTCACTACCACCCATTAATTCACCGCTTGTGCGGTGCAACGACACAATACGCTAATTCATGCGTCTTCATCTCGACTGGGCGGTGGCCGAGACATTTAACCTGCGCACGTCTATCCTACGCAAAACGGTTATTTTATTTTCGATATCCCGATTCCATTGAATACCAGCCGACCATCACCTGTTGTACATATATACGTAATTCACGTTTCTTTGTTTGTTCGTAAATGTACGATTGTGTGATGTTTGAATTATTAAATGAATATGTAAGGATATATATAATATGTGATATATTTATAAAATTCAAGTGATGAAAGTATATTTAGTCAAAATAAATAATTGTTATATTTTATTAGCGAACGTCTGGCAGCAGGTTAGAAAAGTCAATAACCTTTATTGATCTTGACGATTCGACAATGGAATGTGTTAAATGAGTCCATTTGCTCCACATCTTTTCGAGCTCTGCTACGGGTGCGGTACCGGGTAATATGTACGTCGACGATGGAGGTCCGTAGTGTTTAATAGAGTTAAGGAGGGTAGAGAGGGGAAACAGCAATGCCCTCAGTGATGGTCTTGAATGTTAAATATGTTTGTTAGTAACAGTTTTTTCAACGGTTTCGCTGATGGACTAAACAAAACGTTATTATTGTTATATAAAATTCGGCTTAATGCATATAAAATTCAATATGAAAATTTCAATATATATGTGCTAAATTAAAATTTGTAATTTGATATTAATAAAGTTACAAATAACTTTGTTGGAAACTATAAACAACATCCCATCTTCTTTTCTATTAATTTCAAAGAAGCTGTAATAATGAACCGGTACTTTCTGAGATACATTGAAATGCACATACTTCATATCGCAATCAACGCCGTCCCGTATTTCGCTATCGACTGTTGCCAGTTGTTGTAGTTACCATGAGTTAAGAATATGTCACTCCCTATATTTCTTAGAAACTGATTTTAGTTGCTGTAGTTTCATTGGTGAAATTGATTAAAAGTATTACTGACACGCAAAAAAAGCGTAATCGTATATCTGGTATCCTGACAATAAATAAGAAAGTAAACTATTTTCCGAAATTTTCCATGTTATCAGCTCAAGGATACAACAGAAGGATGACCTGGACATCTGGATCTGGACATCGAGTTGAAAAATAAGTTTACAGCAAATCTTTCGATCGCAAATCGAATCCATAACATTTCACCAGTTAAAAAAGAGTCATAACCAGTAAAACTTCAAGTTCGAAGAACAAATGGGCTTTAACCGTCTGTTATACGTCACGAGTGATTCTAAATTAACACTCTCGAGTGGTAATTTTCCATGGTTAAACGTATTCTGGCCAAAAATCAGAACAAACCTTAATTATCGCGGCGTACGGTAACGGGGCCTTAGCGGAAATTGCGTCGACTTCAGTTAAACGGCGAGAATTTAATGTAAGAATGTAAATGGCGAACCCCAACCAATGGTAATGGAAGTCGGCGAGGTTCGGCAGCCCTCTCGTATGCTCACGTATTTTGACTAGGGAAATTTCGGTTCACAAAACTATTTAAATTTCAGATGTCTGAAGAAATATAGAATTAAAAACATGGCTTAATGCAAGGATTTTATTGTTGTGGTGAAGTAAAAGAGTGAAATAAATTTTGAATTAAAATTTTTGTAAATGTAAGATTTTGTTCAACAGCTGTATCGCCACAATTATTGTATTATCAAAACGAGTTCACATCTTTTATATCACTTTATGACACATAAAAGTAGTGATTCGCGTTAATTATCTTAAATTTATCGCCAGTCATTTTGTAAAATTGGCATCATTAATGAAAGTAAAAGTAGCCAGCATACAGCTTTTAATTACATTTCAGTTGTTTAAATTATTTTTTTTAGTTCCATTTTAGACTTTTATACGACATTGAATTTAATTTCTTTTCGTGCCTGCTGAACCTGGCACTTTCATCTGTTCCGTCTTGCTGTTAACTTGAGCAGTCATTCTATTTTAAACTATCCGTTGACTCTACACTACTGATAGCGACATAATAACTTCTGATAGCAACATAATAACTACTGATAGCACATAACTACTGATAGCAAAATAATAAACTTCTTTCATAATATTTATGAAGGACAAAAGCATGGGTCACCAGAGATTAAGTAGGTGGTCACTAACTCGTGGACGCTCTCAACCCCAGAGGAATAATCACCTGCGCCTTGTCGACGTCTTAGGTAGGTACAGGATATGTGATGGAGAGGGAGTGGAGTCATGGAGGGAGAATCTACAGGAACTCTTTCACTCACATGTCGAGCCGGTCCATTGTCGCTTTAGTCAAACTGATTACAGTATGGCTCTACAACGATAAAAAGTTTATCAGTAGGAAATATTTTTTATTTATTATCAACTCGATGGTTTGCACCTGAGCAGGGATAGACAGGATGATTGTCGTAAACGCCTCGTCGAAAGCTAAATGTATGGACTGACGTTATTTGACGTTTGATTATTTCGATAAGCAAAACATCAATCTGGTACATTTAGTTTTCAATTCTACAAGCGTTTACGACAATAGAAAGCTTGTCCATTCCTGCGGGCCATCCATCAGACTAGCAAAAACAAAAAGGTACGAAAAATCTCGGAAAATTTAAACTAGGCCTTTGTCGAAATACAAGCTGTTTCAAGAAATAAACAACTGACTGTCGATAATTTAGATGTAAGTTGAATTAAGAAAAAATAACATATTGAATATCTAAAAAACAGCAAAAAGGCCCTTTTATTTATTTATAGAAGTGATAAGCTACCTGTTACGAAGAGCTAAGGAAGTTCGAGACTTTAAAAACGCATTACCAAAGTCTTTAATTTGTGCAAAGTTTAATATCCGACTTCATCTAGTAATCTCCTTAAAATCTGGTCAAGTTAAAATGATTTTGTTCTCCCACTCTATCAAATGTCATATTCCTTCCCTCAGAGGCTTGCAAACGTATTAGTACCTCTGGATTTGTGCGTGCCTATAACGCTGGTGACCACCCACTGCTCACTGGTGGTTGCATGGCTCGTTCTGTCCTTTGAAATGCTATAAAAGAAACTCGTTTTCTGATTTCGCGTGGGAGACATTGTATTCAAATGAAACTCAATTACTACTACTTACTTTATTTCTACAATGCCCACCACTAGTTTGGAATTATACCAATAAAAGGAGTGATTTCTCAAAAATATATTTTTTAGCTCGTTCCTTCTTCGAGTCTGTCGAGATGCTCGTTTTTCATGGCCTCGTGCAGCGCGTGTTCGTCCGTTTTGCTGGTACGATGTAACAGTAAGCTGATATGTCCTTGTTTCCTGCCATGAGTTTGTCGTAGGCGCCGTCCCAGACGTTTTCCGACGGTCTGTGTTCCAAGGCAAAGTCACTATGGTCTTCTTCGCGACGACACTGCCATGGAAAATGTAATTTCTCAAATTATTAGAATAAGTATTTCCCCACGTTGCCTTCTTCCTGATGTAGCTCGACGTCTCATATCTCGTCGATGTCCCCAAAATTCCCGGTCGTGTTTGATCTCCCATTGACGTGGTCCGCCAAACGATCGACGCGTCGAGGTTCACGGAAGTCGTCCACTTTCAGAAGCGTTATTGTCCTACAATAAACATACCAGAAATATAGTATAAAAAGAAACACTGATAAATTCTGATGTATGGAGATGTGAAACATTTTAAAGTATGCTGGCTAACAGGAGAAACAAAATTATTATTCAATTTCAAGTAGAGTTCAGATCCTTCGTATCCTTAGTATAAATGTGCGTCTGACTGTCCGTTGATACTGATTTCTTTCTCAATTCCAATTCCAGCTCCACTTCTGATTCTGAATGCCGATTATGAGCACAGCGATTTTATTAATGTTATACTATTCTTATTGTATGATTCGTTCGCGATTGCGTTATTCACTTGCTTAGTGAATAACACAATCGCACTTAGCTTACTAACAATATATTGTATGTATTTAGAATATAATTAACTATGTACGTCACAAGTACGTCTATTATCCATAACATACTATTCGCATGATACGTGCAGGTATATGTTTGTTATTTCGAAATGCTAAAACTGATAAATGGATGGTGATGGAACTTTGCAAGTATACAAATAATACAAAAATAATAGAACGTTAATCATTCTTTGGTGAAAGAACTTTAGAATGGTTTCCACATTACTGGGAGCAATCCATATAATCAAACAAAATATTTTTTTTCCGTTTCACGATATCAGTGTTTATTAAAGCAGATAAATACGAATACATCGACATGCTATCTATGAGTAATCGCTGGTGAAGCACAAGAAGAAAAATACTGTAAACATGAAAGTATTACGTGTTATTTTGCTAAAAACGCAGAATATTATGAAATTACGTTATAATATGTAGGCTTAGCTTATATATATTAACGCTGCATAAACACACTTTAGTGTGTCGCACCAAATCACAAAATGGAATACTCTATTTGATCAGTCATTCTAACTTTCTCGTATAAGACTGCTTCCAACTTAGAGCGTCAATTTTGGGGATGAAATGAGGGTCAAAAATATATTGAAGTAAAACTTTTAAGTGCAAAATCGAAACTGACGAAATCTTTTTTGAACGTATTAATAGATATTAATTTATATGCTGTTAACGTATTTCTGAACTTGTATTATGAATTTCGAAATCGTGATTTATCGAGAAATTTCAAATTGGTAAAATTGATATTGAAATTGGCAACATTACATTATAATGTAAATCTCTAATGTGTTCATTAAATATCAATAATTATTTTATTTATGGTGATGCCATTATTTATGGTTGATACAGGCACCGCAATCCCAGATTAGGGCTAAAGTTTTGCTTCAGAATAAATGCGGTACCCTGACTGGTTTGAACATCCACACGCACCTATTCATGGATAGCTGTCCGTATGATTTGAAAGAGTATGAGAGTGGACTATATGGATGAGGTGTCTGTCAAATGCCTCCTCGACGACCAATCCCTTGCGCCATAATGGCGCGGCTGCAGAGATGGTAAATAAAATGAATAACCGTTAAGAAAAAGGCACCGAAAATGTCGGTAACACCGTTTATTTCGAAAGATAGATGCAGAAAGTGATGTTATGGAGCGGTGTGGTTTGAAGGAGGACGTAATGAGAGAGTAGAGAGGTATGTTATGGATTGTTTGGACTTGTAAAGGATAAATGAAAGTAGATTGAAAAACAAATCCATAGAGCGAAGGGATGAGAAAGGTCGGCAAGGGTCGACCTAGAAAATCCCATATACAGACCATATATTGGCATATTAAAACGGCTTAATTTTGTCTGAAATCGACGAGCTTGCATGAAAAGATTGATGGATGTCGGTGAGGCGAGAGGGATATGCAAAGATCGTACCATATGGAAATCTGTAGTCTCTGCCTACCCTATTGGGAAATAGGCGTGAGTTTGTATTATAGTTAGCTGTGCCCACGGCCCCACTCGGAAGGGCGTAAAGTGAATGACATTATTTTTAAATCGAGTGGTATCTCTTTCAATTGTGGTCCCGATTTATACAATTAGAATTTAACATTTTTAATTTTAAATTAATAGTAACATCCACAACGCTAGAAAAAGCGTTCAATAGTGCGCCAAGGTTAGACGCTTGTTTTTGAGGACTCTTGTAGAGTGTAAATTAATATTTTCGGTACTCATTTCCAAAATATAGAATATGGAAAGTCTGATACAAAAATTAATGTTTAGCTGTTTCTGAGCTTATTTGTGAAGGTATTACTCAGGAACTGAGTAAATCTGAGCAAAAATTATGAATAAGTACACATTAAAGTTTAGATTGAAAAAAATTACCGGACAATATATTTAGCATTACTATTTGTTTTTGATAAAATAAAATTGTACCAAGCAAAGTAGGTGACTATTTCAATAAATTTCCATATTTATAAACTGAATTGTTTTGTGCTATAAGTAGCTTTTGATGCTCTATCAGAATATAATAAATAATATACAAATAGTTAAATCCATAAGCCCTATAGTACGGAACCCTAAACGTTCGAATCCAACTTAAACCCATTTTTTAATAAGCTTCACATACGGAATTAATCCTAGCTTAATGTTGTAATTTACGTAAATTTAATTATAAGACTATTTAAAGATTATCTGCATAGGTAATAAAACAATAGAACCCTTTGTTTGTACCATTTAAGGTATGTGTGAAAAATAGAGAGGGACGATAAAAGCATAATAATATAAGAGAAAACAACAATCTTTAAATTTTTCTGCTTGTCTGTCTGTTCGGGCATATTCTAAAATCATTGAATAGATTTAATGCGGATTTAATGAGTAGATAGAGTTTGTCTAGGAATAAAAAATATACATTTTGTTTTAAATTGAGCGTTAGGAAAAAAAAATTTACTACTATTTAAATACAAGACAAATAACAATCGCGCGTCCAAGATCCGTAGACGTCACAATACGCAATACCGAACAACAACAAAGTGAAAAAAATCTACTTCGAACTTTGATCACGACGCGATCAAGTTATTGAAAACGGGAAGAAATTGAAAACCGCACCGGGTCGAAACCGAGTGGGACCGGAACTAGAACAAGAGCGACCGGAATCGAAATCGGGTCCGGACCAGAATTGAAAATGAGAATGAATTGGGAATTTGGAATTCGTTCAATATAAAATGTAAAGGAACACATTCTACCTATAACCACACGGGCGAAATCGCGGACGGAAAGTTAATAAATAATGAGTAGATTACCAAATAAGGCATGTTAATAATTTTTATTGTTCTGGTTTCCAACAAAAAAATTATATTAATGTAGGCACAATACATTCATACAATCTAAAATTGAATAATACGCCTGTGCTTTTTTATAATACCGTATAACAAATCCGCACCGTCATTCTTAAGAAATACGTTCCATGTTGAGATATTATAATACATTGCTTTTGACGTTTGATATTGATTTGCAAATGATTCCCTAATTCCCTACTTCGAGGCCTTTCAATTCATTATGTCAGCATTTTTAAACGTATTTTATAATTATCTCCTTAATAAAATGTGACGAATTCTCGAAAGCTTATTTGAATATTCATTTCTGATGCTTCAAATAAATATATTATAACTGTTAGGAGACGGAAAATGATCAATAAGATAGCCATTTCTATTGTACGCGAATTTTTTTAATAATTGATTAAATTTTATATTTAATACTATTTTGATGATAATAAAATATTTTGAATATATGAAATGTTATTTACAGAAATCGCATATGTGAAAATTCATAACGCCACAACACAAAATCAATACAGATATGAATAAATAAAGTTTATATAATTACCCTTAGAAATGCTAGAGTGATGAGATACCCGAGAATTTCCATCGCGACGTTCTGGACACCGGCCGACTGAACATTGCGCGATTCCGGCCACATCCGCCCATTTATAATTCGTGTTTGGATTGACAGGTCTGACCAATTACAGAGGCCGGAGGAGATGTGACAGCCGCCGCGTGCGAGTTCTACGAAAACGTCGCCCATTATCATCAATGGCAGGTGTTTCGGTGTTCCGCGGCGCAAGCGCAAGAAACGGAGCAATTTTAAAAGCAAACAGCTCGTGCGTCTGTTCGTTCGCCGCGCGTGTTTAACGTATTCGGATAGTTTGACCCAGTATCGCGCGTCGGGTATGAGGTTGCCCTCGGCTGCAAAAGTCTGTCCGTTCGTCTAAGAAATCGGTTTAGATGGGAAAAACGGTCGCTCCGAGAACTTCAAAGCAAAATGCAGGTAATGTACGATGATAAGGGTGTGATAATGGTAATGAGTATTTGTAGAGGCTATTCATAGATCGAAATGAAATTTGGTACAAAAGTATTTTCGGGCACGTGGCTTTAATGGGTTATGATGAAGTTCATGAATAAGATATTCGTCAATCAGAATAGTAGGAAATCCAGGAAAATTACTATCTTGACGGAAATTAATCATAAATTATGGCATGGAAAAGGGTCACGAAATATTACTAATCAATATAAAACTGTTATTAAATAATGTAACATATAGATGTCAAATAATTGACAAAAATTTCTTCATTGTATTAAATCATGTAAAATGAACAACTTTTGGAAATGGGGTAGAATATGTTGTTTACTGATGTGGACGGAGTAATTGGCAAAAGATAGTTAATAATGAATGTTAATACCGAGTAAATATTATTTCTTTTTTTAGCACGATAGGATAATTAAAATAATTTTATTGTTTTGTAGGACATCAAATAACATTATGAAAGAAAATTTTAATTTAATAAAGGAATATTAATTATTTTAAAAGATAGGTAAAATATTAAGCAATAGTAAGCATACATTATAGAGCATAAATTAAATTTTTATAAACATTTTAGATTTCTACAATCACATTCGAATAATAAACAAACAATGCAATATTAATATATTTTCCATAAAATTATACCAGTTATAAGCTACTGGTATGCCACAACATGAATTGAAGTTTGTTATAATTTCCTCCAAAACTGAGTTATAATTTGACTGTTTATTTCAATATTATCATTTCTTTCGTGACTTTGTCCGCGTTGGACGTAGAAGCCACTCTTTCATTTACTCTGGATTCTGATTCCTATTCCTCTTCCTAAATACCTCCATGTTGATAAATATTATCGGATGTTTTAATGTATCTTACTACTTGTCAGTCATTTGATGCTCTTAAAACTTTTTAGACAATACCGACATTTTTTAGAAAAGCCACGAGGTTTTTGGCTTCAAGTTACTTTTCTACGAATTTCATTCAAATTAGTCAAGCCCAATAACCGTGGATACCTATCAAATGGATAGACGCAACATAAATACCCTCAGAATATATTAGTACAAATACTTATATAGTATTTATACTTATATATCCTAAATATAATGACTGACTACAATTTGACAATATGCAGACGTTTGGAGTGGTAAAGACTAGAAGGTATGTTATTATTATGCCCTTCGTATTGAATAAAATCGAATTTTATTGAATTTTTAGAAATCATGAAAAAAACAGGCAACAATTGTAGGTTACGGATGATAGGATATCCAGTACATGAAATTGAATAAATTCCAATGGTCTTTCGATGAAGTCGTAAGAGATCGTAATGAGAAGTTAAAAAGATTTTGGGACGCGAAAAAATTAATTTATTTTGTATGTTTTGTGGATGATAACAATGCGACATTTAAATTTGTATAAAATCATTGATTTAATCTACAATAAATAAACTTTGTCCGGGAGAAAGTTTTAGCGGTAATTTGGCAGTTTAGTATTAATTCAATTCCAAAGAAATTATTCCAACGACAGCTTTGTGGATGACACAGCAATTATATTCTTGCTCGATCATATATTTGTATGATTAAAAATTATGAAATATTGTAGCTTTTGAATTTATAAACCAAGGTAGCAAAGCGCCATTTATATTTTAATACTTAAGGGATGGAAGAGTCGGCGAGGGTCGCTCTTGGAAATCTTATGCAGACGTGATCGGCGGCATATAGAACAAGATCCAAATATTACGCATTTGTAGGAAAAGGAGCGTGAGCTCATTAATAAATAAATAATTTTTAAACTACGGAATGACGCGCGTCAACAAACAATTTACGTTTGGCCTCATTTCAAGTGTACGTCATTACTGATGTACCTATCATCATTCTAGAGATCCGTGAGTTAAACTTACCTTTCGGTTATCGCAAATGTAGCTTAGAATACGTAATCCTATAATATGAAAACGAGATGAAAAGTCATTATACTGCAATAAAACATCTAAATCAATACGAATTATATAATACGAAATATCATTTATAAAAAAAAATGGTTTCCCGGGACGTTTCTCTGCTACATGTTGAAGGAGAGAAATAATTTTTGTTCAATGTAAATAAAGTGTTTACATGCTCTGATTGAAGGTAGAGCTAAATTTGTTTACTTATTTGTCACCGTCGACTAAACAAACCGTTCCACAACCTATTTTTTAATCTGCACTAAAGTAATCAACTTCATCGTCCAATGACACCCAAAACAAGTAGTTCAAAAAAACACTTGATAGAATTAGCAGTATACGCGCGTATGTTTCACAATGACCAACCTATTGTCCGTTAAAACAAACAGACTGACGAGGTGCGGGCGTTTGTTTTGTATTCGATGTCGACGTTACCAGATATTTTCTACAGCGTCGTCATTTCACAGCACATTTGTATTTTGGCTAGATTGGTAATAGTCTGGTCAACAAGTTGAAAACGTGATAAATAGAGATGAAGCTCCTAAAATATGAGCAATAGGTCATCGGATTCAGAATGACCTCTATAAAAATAAATTTTAAGAATTTTATCACAAATAAAAATTGAGATTATTATTAACGAAATAAGATGAAAGTAAAAGGTATTTAGGTAAAGATAGATTCAATTTCTATTCAGGACATCCTTTACTGGATATATAGTCCCATTAACATTTTCTCGATGTATATTCATAGAAATGGTTCAACTTGTGCTCTAAATATAGAGAGAAATGGGCTTAGTTCTCTGTCAGTTTTACATAGTGCACTTAGCTCTTTGTCAGTTTTAAGCTATTAGTGTGGTTCTGCCTGCGTCGGTCGAAAATTCTGATCGAAATTTTGGCCCTTACGGTAATTTTGATCCGTTTGATCTCCGTCCGTTATCGATTCCGATCTTGAATTTAATGTCTGTCCCTCGCTTTGTCAGCTCTCTCACTGGCATTCTTTCTATCGCCTTGTTCTCCCTCCATTATGTATTTCACCCACCCTTTAACTTTCACTCTTCTTGAACCTTTATTTATCTGCGTCTATTATACAATCAAGCATGACCATTAAAATAATTAAAACAGTTATGCTATTTTTTTTGGACTAGTTTCGCGTAATTGATTGGTATCATATCGTAATATACAGAAATTACGTGATAATTAGTTGGATGACTAGTGGGATTTAAATTTATGAATAAAGATTCTTATGAATGCTTACAAAAATAAAAGGAACTTCGACACAGAGAGAGACATAAGAGGGTTGGAAACACGAGATGATATATTAATAGTTATACTGTATCGCTGTTATGATTATGATAAAATAATGGAATATTAAGATTTACTAAGCTGCCAAGCGATTCTCAATTATAAATTCTGGAAGAAATTTAACAATTAACTGATATATTATCAAAGATGAATTTTATGTGCGTCCTAAATTTCATTAAAATCGGTTAAGTTTTGGACAGATTTCAAAAGACAGACAGACAAATGGACAAACAGAAAATCGTTTATATTGTACATGAAAATGTGTTCTATTAGTCCTGACAGTTATAGACAATAATAGTTGGGTGCTTACTTAACTGTTTATTAACCATACAATTACAATTCACCTATTAACAGGCATCTTGAAGACTTTGGAGGGCAAAGAGCAGCAAAGGGTAAATAGTATGTTGTGAGTTGTCATTTTATTTTCGCATCCCTAACGACTTCACTATAATCACAATTAGCTAAATTAAATATCTGTTGTTCCACAAACGGTTTAGTCTTTCGTCTTTCATTAAAGTTTGCTGACGCTTCTGCACACAAAATTCTGTTATTTTATAAGGTAACTACAATTTCATCTATTATATGGTTCGTTTAGTAGATTCAACAATATTAAAATATCGAGTATACATTTTTTCTGCCAAAAATACCAAATGATTTCTATCACAAATGGAACGTCAACTTCGGAATTTCTCTAACTGTTCTATTTGTTATGGAATAAAACGTCTTGTAGATCAGTGGGAACGGCAGTCGTGTTAGTGTTATGTGTTATTCGATCATGATTTGATAAGATTTAGATATGTTAATGCTTAGGTTTTGTTTTATGTTTTAATAATAATTAAAATGGTAAATCACACCCATCGTGGTACCTGCCAAGGTGGAGTGCCTATTAATGTCAACTCGACAAGACAAGAACTATTCTATGTGTCTGCTTTATTATCTTACTAGATTTTGGCTCCGGATCCATTGGATACGGCTCGCCCGCGTAGATATAAAATGATAAAAATTGTTTTTGAATAGGATTTGCATAAAATTCATTATTAGTAAATATCTACGGCCCGAAAAGTGTAACTATGCTGAATTTCAAGTCAATAGGACCAATAGTTACGGAGATCTCGTGGTGAGTCAGTCAGTTAATTAGTGGTCTATCGCTTGTATATGTAGATACAAGTAAACGAGCAACATTATATAAATATATTTGTTGGTTTGCGATTGCGTTGATAAAAATGGCTCCAGTGGTTTCGATATCAAATTCCATATAAAGATTTTCGAGGACAAATATTCTACCTAGTTTGGTTTGATTTTCAGGAAAACCTTTTCTTTAACCTTTCACGTCTATAGTACTCGTAACAGATTGCCAACATTGTCAAGTGCTTAGCGTTCTACCGTATTGGTAGAATATCTGACTTTATTATAGACCACTGGGTTCAAGATGCACACAAGAGTATATGTAGTTTAAATTCTTTTATATGTGCTTTTTCTTGATTTAAATACAAATAAATATTGTAACAAAATTAAGTTGTTTATTTTAGTTGGCGCTGTTTTGTTTTTAGAAATAACAACATTTATTAACAAGAACAACTTTTCTACGATATAGTAACAATTATTTTGCTAACATCCATTAAAAGGTCCAATAATTTTGGTAAGAAGAATAGATCAATTACAAAATAGGCCTAGCTAGACATATATCCCGGTCAATGCGTTCTACTAGAAGCTTTGTATTTAGTCTTGAAATATGAGATAATTATTTTGGTTTCTACGAACGATGTTCAAATAAATTGAATAAGATTTGGTTTTAAATTTTGAGAAGTTTATACACATAATTTGATGATAATGGAACAAGTTGATCGTATAACATGTTACACCGAGTGGAGGATTAAAACAACCTAACAAATACTGACCGTCATGTTGCTTTGATTGTATTGCTACCACGTTCCTTTCTATTTTAGTACAAAGAAGAACTGTGTTTAGACTAATTTTTGAACAGACTGATTTCAAGGATTGTTTTAGAGTTCCGTACCCAAAGATAAAAACGAGATCTTATTACTCCACTGTCGGTCTGTCTGTTTGTCACCAGGCTGTATCTCATGAACCGTGATAGCTGTTGTGGAAATTTTGAAATTTTGTTGTTGTGAGTTGAAATTTTCACACATGATGTTTTTGTTGCCGCTATAACAAAAAATACCAAAGAGAATAAAATAAATATTTAGGTGGGGTTCCCATACACAAACTGATTTTTGCCGTTTTTCTCGATATTAATAACGGCAATAGGTAGACGCTTGAAATATTCACAGATATAGTTGTATATTCACTTTTAAAATAAATAAATAAATTAAAATAAAATAAATTAAGGGCTCTCATACAACATTTGTGATTTGTTTGCCGTTTTTTCTCGATATTAATGACAACAGGTAGAAACTTGAAATATTTACAGAAAATTTAGATTTAGATTCACTTTAAAATAAATACGTACTTAATTCAAATAAAAACAAATACCAAAAAAAGGTTATAATATAATCTCTAATGTTGTAGGTATAGATAATGATACGGAACCCTTCGTGCGCGAATCCGACTCGTACTTGGCCGGTTTTAATTTCACTAAATTACTTCAAGCACAATGTAAATTTAGAATTATGTACCAAACTAAACGGTATTATTAGTAATTCTTTTGCTTTTCACCCAAAACGGTAAAGTCAAACGACGGTTTTGATGTTTCTTAATATTTCATATTTTTTAATTGATATCCTTATTTGAAACTATTGTTTTCTTCTTTACTGTATTAAGTTCAAACTTGCATTGTAAAATCTTGATTCAATAGGCGATACAGAACCATCGAGTAGCTTCTGCGGTGCGTCTTCAGTTATTGCTCGTTTTAATAAACAAAACGTGTCAGTTTTTGCCTGTCGTTGTCAAATTATACGAATATAATATATGAGGATTTTGAAACGTAAAATTTATTCAATATCGAAGTTTATTGATTAGTGTGAAGACTAAGCTGAACAGATTTCAATAATACTATTAGACATGATTATATCTATTTTACTGCCAGCTAAAATAATAGCTCCTAATAGGATATAGATATTTGTATAATGGATAAATATTAACACAAGTCATTAACTGAGTAAAAATTGTATGGCACTTTGTAAATGTATGTCTGTACGTATGTGGCTGCTAAAATTGAATACCGTTCAACCAATGATCACCGAAATTGACATATCTGAGTGTTTTTCATGGAGAAGGTTTATATGTAATCAATATTAATATTTGTTTCCGATTTTGTCCACGTAATAGTATTATTGAATAGAACCAATATACTGATTCTGGATTTTTTTTTCACACAGAGAAAGTTGCACCATCTTGAATGATATAGACTATATTTTTATATTGATACTAGCATTTACCTCAGCTTTGTACAAACCGGAACCGTGACTGGTAGCGATATCGGAATTGACGAGACGAGGAACACAACGGGATTATAATAAAGAGCATGGTTGGGATCGAAATTAGGAATAATACCGGGATCACAACTGAAAGTGGGAACGACATGATCAGGGTTAACAAGGACGCTCAATGCCAAAGATGAACACGCTCTCCGCCCACTCGGGAGGAGATGGCGAAAAGTAGTACGACCTACACAAAGTCACATCCATGAACAAGTATCCGATCAGAAGAGGGTCATAGTCATAACGTTGGTTGTACGTTTATGGGTATTTGAGCTCTAATTGTGCGTTAGACCATTGGGGATTCTGTGAACGCTCTCTTACGTGGTTTTCAACACGAGATTTTTGTCGCTTTTAAACGAATGATACAGTCAATTGATGTTTTACATATGCATGAGTAAAAGTAAGTATATTTGCAAATGGGAAATTCAATTGTCTCACATTCTAAGGTTTCTGGATAATAAAGCCATTATATTTGTTCTCGATATCTTCGGACTATTTTCAAGAAGCTCTTCTTCGTTCTCAAATCTGACGGTGGATAGGTGTTCCTAAACTACCCTTAACAACGACTACCCTTTGAATTTTATTGTACGAGCGCGCTCTGATTGCCGCTACCTAATAAAGTCGTATAAGAGCCGTGTGTTGTTGCACCAGATTTATAACGTTCCATTGCTATGGCACATTCTCCCACCATCTTTCAATCAATTTCATATTGAGGAGCTTTGGCCTTGAGTCTTCCCATTGGTCCAGCGCAGATCGAGGCGCGACACGGTGATGTTGTCCGGGACGACACCTAGGTACGGAACGAGTGGTTGAATTTCACTTTCGTTTGTCAGGTTTGGTCGGGATCGGGACACAGTACCTTGTGGTTTGGAGACAAGAGTTTTAATCACTCGACCCGCTACTTCAATGACAAATCTGCCCCGACTTATAGGTTTTCTCATTATTTTCTCTTCACCGTAAACAAGTGAAAATCTTATTACGTCCTAAGCAACGCTCGCATACATGCCGATATATAATAATAATCGGTATTATAATATAAACTTACGCCTAATTCCCAGAAGGATAGGCAGAGACTATAGATTACTATATGGTACGTATATATATATATATAATATATATATATATATATATATATATATATATATATATATATATATATATATATATATATATATGTATAGAACAATATGTCCCTAATGTACCATTTTTTTATCTTTTGTTAGTCTGGGCAGTCATAAGCTGGCCTATCAGTTCACTAAGAGAAGAAAAACGGGACAAGTTGTGTGTATATGTATATAGGAAATACCACTCACACTGTTTTATGACGAAAATATAATCATCTAAATACTACTAGGATCGTTTGATTGAATTTCATGATCCTAGCTTTATAGGAAAGTCATATGTTTTAAAGGTAAAAAGTAGTTACATTTTGAACACTTTTTATGGAGCGACAAGCGCCAATTAAAAATGGTATAATATGGATTGTTAAAATTTGTGAGACGCATCGTCTAAATTTAGGCATGATAAAAACGATTTAGAGATATGAGAAATTGTGTGTATTTTGTTCTTTTTGTGTGTGACTAAACCGTTGATTTTTTCTGAAACTGAAATCTCTCAAAACATGGATGGAACATTCAGACTATTTTAAAACATTATTATATATTTTAATCTCATATAATTTAAATGGGCACATTAATTATGTACCTGATTTAATGTAATGGTAGATGAAAAACATTTCATTTTAAACAAGTTAAAACAGAGCTCTCCGATGACATTTAAGAGAAAGCACTGTTTTGAAATATTTCATTTCATTTCAAATTTGGGGAATATTTCTACCATAGTTCTCTGGGGCTTTGCTAGAGTGCGATTTGAATTACTAGAAGAAAACTGTTTCGTGATGAATGTTTCTAACGGTTTTTGCAAAAAAATCTAATAGGATTAGATTATCACTATAAACAACACTAACCAAATAAGTCGTCCACAATGCTTACAGTACTTAAATCGAATCCCTAATTGCGAGAAAACCGAATGATAAAATAGTGTTCTCAGGAACGTAGACAGAAAGGTAATGCGATCTTCAAGCGAATCGAGAACATGCGCATGATCAGAACTAAGAATGAGACCGAATTGGGAATTGAAATCAGCATCAAGAGCTAAATTGAAAGGTAGATTGAAATGGAAATTGGAATACTTGAAAACGAAATAAAACGATGAAGCTGTTTATTCTATATTTACGCGGCCGAAGCCTCAGACGAATGCTAGTATTTTATACTTACTAAAATTCTATAGTTACTAAAACAAATACATAAATATGTCCTGAACATTGTTGAATGTATATCCCATGCCTCAAGGGGAAAATCAGAACGTTTATATCTTCAAAGGATTCGATTTTTTCAGCATCTACCGATTTAACAGCTCAGCCGAAAGCCGATTTCGAGTGAAGTGTTCGGTAAACAGTTCTTCGATGACGTCATTCCGAGCCTTTTCAGAATGACGCCTGAGGCGAAAATAAATAAACGAACGTGTAAATTATTGAATCTATTTCAGGCACTAAATAAGTGTATAAATACAGTACGATTAATGTTAAAATGTTTTCTGAAGATGTACAGGATAAACAGGGTCGAGTAATTTAAATGATAATATTTCCAAAATCGGTAACGAGGAAATGTTCCTGTTTTTATAATTTAAATTATAATAGCGTTGGCGATAGTATCGAAATTTAATGAGCTTTAAAAACTTTACTATAAAATAAATAAATATATTTATATCTGTATAAAAATAACGCAATCATATTTTAACTGAGAGAATTTATCAGAACAATTTTTAACATCAAGAACTGAATATATCGAAATCATGTGCGAATTATAGTCAGTAGTTTATATGAGACTTACGTCCGAGCTTCGCCTGAGTGGACATAGGATCAGTTCTGTCTCATCTTTATTCCAAGCAAGCTTTCTTTCAATTGTGCTTTTAGTCTTGGTTCAATTATTGATTTGAATTCCTGAACTGCTTCGTCTGTTTTAACTTAGATTTCAATTTTATTACACTCTCGATTTATACCGGTTCCGCTTGTTAACGCTTTCCCGAACAGAAGTGGGATCGCTAGTCGGCAGGACGGGACTTATATCTTATGCCGAATTCGTTCTTCCTGACTTTGCTGGAGCATGGTCTGTGACCGTTCTTTGCACCACAATATACATTTCCACTCCCGCTGTTAATGATTTACTTTATTATTGTATAATCCGGCACATAGTGTAATATGGCATCATTTTATGACACGCGCACCGTTGTGCGATCATCGTCGACTCTAGACGTTGTGGGAATCCCTGCGAATCCGCCCCGCCCGATGTCAGTTGAAGTTTTTTAATACCCGATCGAAGGGCAAAGGAGTTTGTAAGCACCAAGAAGCAGGTGGTCACCGCGACGTATAAACACTAAAGATTCCAGAGTCACCAGTGCTGCCGGCCTTCTGGGTTGGAGTAAGATATCTGATGGAGGAGAGCGGGAAGTTTGGAAGGGGCGGATTTGATCGGGAACCGGTCGATGGAGAGGAAAGTGGGTCACTAGAACTCTCACCACTGTACGAGAAGAAACAGTGACAGTTGTCACTTCAGGTCTGTATTATGTGAAAATGTGGTATTTAATGCATCAGAGTGAGCCAATTTATGAGCTGTAGCCGAGTTAACCGGAGCATGGCTCTACCACAGATTTTATATCAGGAAAATTTTGTTGAATACATTTGGAAGTAAAATGGCATGAACAGTGAACTCGATTTTGACCGCTTATACTTACATTTCATGCTTTACACTAACTGTTTTAGTCGTCCTTCCAAATTTAAACAATACCCAAAAATGTTATTCAAGTTGGTTTATCAGTGGCACAGCTAATTATAATTGCTATCAAGACTTGTGTGCGTTTTTCGGGACTAAATATATTTTATAGATATATTTGTAACCTAAAAATATCTGTATTAAATTTTACCAAAAACGATTAAGCCGTTTTAGCGTGAAGATAGAATAGTAGAATTAATTTAAATAGCTATATTTTGTGTTAGTCTAAGATCCTAGACACCTTTATAATAAATTTCATCAAAATCTATTCAGCCGTTTTGACATAAAGAGGTAATCATAGAAGAATTATAGAGTATACGCTTCATATGAAGAATGTGTTTCTCCTGTTATAAAAGTTTCTGTGATAAAATTAACCTCATCTCGGCCGTTTTGTAATTCGTGGGCATGAAAGGAAAAGAAACAAGTAAATATATGAACCAATAAATAGAATTTTACGTTTATAATATTATTAGGATTTGTGCGAAGTTATGTATTAGGTAAGTATTAAGCTAAATATTAATTTTTTTTTGTGTCTATCAATATTACTTTTCCTTGTAGATGTTTGGGTGATTAATCAATACACGTGTCTTTCGAAATGGGGCTCCGAAAATAAATGACGCAATGGAAGTTAAGCATTATTTGGGTTCATAATATATGTCATAATTGACTCAAACGTTATAATAGGCTATCATAATGGTTTAAATAATAACAAATAAAGGAATAAATCAAGCGTAAGTCAATCATCAAAGTTATTTTCGTATGTCGTTGTGAATCTTACAATCTATTTTGAAAGTAGCTTAGAGATTAGGTAAAAGAGAAATATTAAAATATTGGAAAAACGCATTCTTAAAATCATAGGTATTATTGTAAATTTTATGTGCATTTGCATGTAATAATAACAACCAGTCGAATTAATGACATTACGAAATCGATGACACGATTTCCCACTATTATGAATAACGCGGGTGGACGTAAGCTTAGTTGGTAATCTATGGCTCATAAATCGCAAAGTCAATAAGATATTAATTTCTCAGATGATTCGATGCTGCAACGAGAGCTTAAATCAACCCGTCCTAATACATTATATGTTCATTAGGTTTTATTACGTTCCGTTATTAAGTATAATAATTATTGAAATAGAAATGAATAACAGGACACCATATCCATTATTGACACCGTCAGTGAAAATTGTGACAGACTATAAACAGTGAGAAATGTAATTAGAATATGCGTAACATTACATGTAATCTAATCTACATTAAAGTAATAAAGAGGTAAACTAATATAATTCTAGAAATTTAGTTACAAAATAGAAAAATACACTATCTCGAATGAATATAAGCTTTAATTTATTTACAAGGTAATTTCTTTTGATATCTCCAGTTTTCTATTTTTTTTTGTATTAGCTAAATTTATTAGTTTTTGAAGTTTCATTAAATTACTAGAGTAAAGTACAACGAATTTATAGTGACATCTAAATGACAAATTTTTTAAGTATCGATTTTGTCGAATCTGTTTCACTTACCTATGAAGCATTAGATCGAGACCTTTAAACCATTTTACGGTTTTTTGTACGTGCATTTACTACGCGAAGCATTAATTACCTATTTTGTCATGAAGGGTTGACGACGATTTCACGTCGCATATATTTGACAGAAAGCTAATCGTTCCTGATGCATTCAAGTAGACATGAAATGACGTCTTCTACTTTGTTTTAACTGTACATCATGACATGAAAATGCATTTCAAACTCACTCGAATATGAGCCGATACCATTTCGTATTAGCTAATTATACAGCTGTAGCAGTGAGAGTTTTATAAACGTTTATGTAGATAATGCAATGTTTTTCTACACCGCTAACACATATGTTAAATCTTTTAGCGGTGTAGAAAACATTGCCATGAAACTTGTATGCTCCAGTTTTCAACATTTTTCAACTAGTATTTATTATCATCAACTTTTTCTGACGTTCTTAACATGTGCTGCCTTTCCGGAGACTACGGCCATGCATCTACTAATTGTAAGAGATGTTTAAGACTTTAACGATTCTATGATTTTGTGAGTTGTAGCAATGCCAGTAACGTCGTCTAGGTTCTTGCAGCGTTTTATCATATTGCCTAACGACACTGATTTTCTGTTTATAGGCTATTAGCTATCGCAGAGCAAAAGAACTAAGGCTTTTGAACCTTATACATTTATGAAAAAGTGCGTTTTACAATGTCTTATAATTAACTCGACTTCGAAGCGATCATGAGACCCTGTCATTTCTCACCTGCATGTGGGTATTTTTTTTGTGTACATTTTTTCCTTTTCCTTTCCCACAAACACTTATACTCTTCAATATTTCCCACAAGCACTCATATCTTTCAATATTTCGTTACACCCCTTGAAGAGAAAAAGCGCTTGAGATTAAGCAATAAGACAAAATCTAAATACATAAAAAAGAGTAGAATTAGATCATAGTAATAATTAGAAATGGCAAAATGAATACTAAATATTTATTAATTGAAAATGAAATATTTGGCAGCTTGTTTTGCTTGTAAATTACTACATAAAATCGGGGGTTCATTTAGGTAGCTCGGTGTTCAACAGACGCTCAAAATTTACCCTTATAAGTACAAGTTTAAAACCTTGTTAACCGAATACTTGGTAAAAAAGGTATTACACATTTTGCGATTGTTTAGAGGACAACAGGTACAACCAGCTCAATTTTTTGTATGCTTGTCTTTTCTGTAAGGCTTTCATATTTGATTAAATTTGAAAACAGTTAAGTTTCTGACTCGTGTTTTTTGTGAAAAAAACCGCTTAACTAAAGAGTGGTAGTTTTTTAAAATACTTCAAATATTACGTTAATATTTCTAATATTATCTTAAAACTAATGAAACAAAGATATTTGGAATTCAAATTTTAATACGGTTAATTCAGAATAAATTTATTTATCCGTCTTCAAAAATTTTCAACGAATAATACAACGCGAAATTTAATAAAAATATGTAGTGTTCTTTAGGGGGTTCATAACTCCCTGATAAAGAGAGGAAATTTTACAGAAAGAACTGTCTGACACGGCTACAGGAGTGTGAGTAGTTTGGGGTGTAGCGCCGCGCTTGCCAGCTGTTAGATAACTGCCTGGCAACACTCCAGAGGCCACGTAACCTTTTCCGTTATATAATAATAAATATTTAATATAAAGTTACGTCGAAAATACATTTATAATACACAATACATTTTGTCGGATATTATCATCTCGCCAAAGCTATAATATAAAAGGTGTGATTTGTTAATTAATTATGTGTAAAATTAATAATTTAAAAGGTGCCCTTTGGCAGAAGCTAAATCATCAGTTATAAGTATATTATTATTTAATGTATAGCTTGGCGTTAGTTATCGCCGTATATGAAAGTTATTAGAGAATCATTTGTTGAATCATCAACAGAATCAGAATTAGAATGTGTTTATTTCATTGGTTGTGGTATTACATAGTTGGGTGAGAGTTAACAGAAACCACGTCGTGCAAGGAGGTTTTGTCTAGTGTACTGTGCCGTTAGAGAAAAGTATCAGATACAATCTATGCGTTATGACGATGTGACTGTTGGTGTCACACTGTCACACTAGTTTTCTATTATTATAATTATCTTATAAACTATTAGTGAGTAGTTCCAGAATGACACTGTATATTATCATCTATTGGTTATTATGACTACCGAGAGTGCTATAGCACTGCACGTTATCATAATAAGCACTGGAGTTCAAATTCCATGGCGTAGCAGGAAGTAAATTAAATCCAATATTGTGGAATAAGTTGTTGTTGTTACGGTAGATTTCAATCATCCCACTGTTGAGTTATTTTATCAAACAAAACTTTTGTTTCCAATTAACGGGCTCGGACCTTAAGCCTCTCACGTTGGTTCGGTTACTTCTAACAATCGTTGGCATTGTCGTGATGACAAACTCTTGGATCAATGGCTGAGTGTGCTCTCGAAGGCATCGAACGTGTGGTTTAAATTGACCTTAGTTAAACACTCAGTAGTAAATTTACTTGTGGTCAGGATAGAACTCGGTGCTTTTTGGTTTTATAGAAACGCATTTAACCATAGGGACACTGCCGCTGTTTTTACTGAGATATAAATATAGTATTAAAATAAATAGTTTTAAGAATTGAGTTTTAAAGACTCGCTGGAGAATACTTATCTACACAAGCGGTAGCGTGTCAAGCTTCAAGCTAACAGAACTGGCGAGCAGCACCGTGTAACAATGTTACAGGAACCATTTTGAGCCACTTTTGACCCCCTCGTAACTCAAAAGTATTTGACATAAACATATCTAATTTGGCATATATTGAGACTTGTGAAGTACACATATACTCTTAATTTCATAAACACACCTCAAATGTTATTAGATTATTAACGACCAAAATCGTCATTTTATCACTGACTGATCTATAGATCAAATCTCTAACCCAGTTTCAGATGACCTAGAAAATTCAAAATCGGTATCCAGATAGGTAAATACAAAGGAATAAATCAGAAACTATGATAGTAAATTTTATAATTTTATTATAATTTTCAATCAATTTATAGTGCTTGTAATGTAAGAGTCAGCAATCAAAATTGATGATAGCCGGTCTTATGTGGATTTGAAGATTTTCATATATAACGAATGGAATACCACCCTTATTTTTTTTTAATCCAAACACATCGGCAATCAAAATTGATCCATTAGTACCTTCTAAAACAGTCATGGAAGAGCCCTAAAGACAATTATATCCCGTAAACGTAGAAAATACAGTGCTTAACAAAGCCATTTGGTATTAATTTTATTATGAATAAGTATCTACTAATAATTTCTATCCAAAAATTAATGTTATCCCATCAAAAACGAGAAGAAATGAGAGTCAAGTTCAATATCATGATCTATGCCTCGGTTGTCGACTTCAACGACGAAAGAAGTGAGATCTAATTGGGTGCCAAGTTCAATGGTCAGTCCTGAAATTTATTTATAACAACATACAACATTTTACAACAACTTAAAATACCATTTCTTCATAACTTAGGATAATAATATTGAAGTCTAAGGTGTGACTTGGCTAGTTTCTGTATACGCAAGTTCTAAAGCTGTAAGTTCTTATTTTATTCGAAAATTTGGTTTGGTGGTAGAAACTAACCATCGAACATAGGCTCTTCCATGACTATTTTAGTAGGCACTAATAATAATTCGTATATGAAAACTAGTTAAGTCAGACCTTAGACTTCAATTATATTATCCTAAGTTATAAGAAGAAATGATATTTTAAATTGTTATAAAATATTTTATATCGTTATAAATAAATTTCAGTACTGACCATTAAACTTAGCACTAATTAGATCTCAATTTTGTCCATGAAATTTTGACTTCAACGACAAAAGAATCATAATATTTAAGGCATATATCGTAATATTGAACTTGGTTCTCATTTCACATTTATGTTTTTGATGGGATTAATCAATTGACATCGGCCAATCTGTAGGCGTATACTTAGTGTCAGTCACAAGTTTTGACTAAATCGAGCACACGGTTGAGGTGGTGTGTGCCTACCTATAGCAATTTCAACATCTCAGCGCCAATCGCGCTTAGCTACTTCAATAATAATCGCTTCAAACTATTTCCGGATTATTTTAACTTGCCGTCACATTTTTCGTTACGCAAAAATTTGTACTAACTTATTAGTTAGTAAATAAATCTATTGATTTAATGACATGATATACAATAAAACAGTACACTATCGTTTTTGAATTTAAAACAGCATATTATGTTAAAATATTGGAGTTTTTGGGTGAAAAATAGCAATATGTAATGATAGTTATAATATAAATGTTATGATAGTTATAAAATGTAGTAGATATAATTACTTGCATTGTAGTACTGGTAAATTAAAACGAAAGAGTCAATAAAATCAGACATAACCTCCTTTGCAAAGTATTTGTATATTGTATACAAAACTATTTATTTATAAAAGAAACCTAAATACATGCTTCTTCTTTGACACAATAAAAGAATAGTTCACAAATTGTGAATGCTTTGTGTTCTATAAAGTATATGACAATTACTTATATAAATTAATTATTGATAGTTGTATCTAGAACATTGTAAACAAGTATTTTCTAAAAATTTAACCCTATTTAAGAAATATAAAGGTGTTCAACCAGAAATTTCTGAAAAACGATGTAAAAAAATTTGAGTTTCTCAAAAAAATTATTGAGCTATACGCCACTGTATATTTATCTCTTTATTTAAATACAAATAGACGATGTAAAAAACTGATTGTCGATGTAATCAGTATTACACTAATCCATTTTAAGTCAATGTATGTATCTATATAAAAATATACAAATAGTTAATTTTAGAAGACATTATAAAAATATAGAAAAAAAAAAGAATAAAGATACACAATATATGAATACAAAATTAATCGATCTTCACCGCGCAAGCACTTTGCTCAAAAGCGAAAACAATAGAGATAGACTTTGCTCTAATATGGCGTTCAACGATCCCAAATTTGCTTACTAACAAATATATTGATGTCAAAATTGTTGAAATAGGAAAAATATCACAGATTATTTTCAATAATTTATATGGGAGCTTAGAATCTCAAACGGCTTAAAAATCTAATCATTATTTAAAAAAAGCAGCCAAGTGGTGGCGGACCCCGTGCAATGTAGAGTTCCGTAGTTGCCCGTTACAGTATGCGGACTTACAAGGGGGCCTTTGTTCGACACTATTAACCTATTAATGAATTCGCGTTTTAACGGCTAATGACATCTAAAACGGGCCACATAGAACCTGTAAATATAAATAAAAGTTAAGGATGTTATGATTTTATATTTCTACAAACAGTTGCAAAACCAACAACGTCATCTAAATTATTTTCAACAGAATTCGTACGAAATTTTGTGTTTACTACTCCAAGTACGTTTTATAAGTTGGTCGGAGTATTACTCCTTAAGTTGCAAAGCCTACTCAGCTATGAAAGTTTTCCTTTTAACTTCGTTATATGTACTAATGTGGTGAATTTTTTTACATATACAAGAATAACATAACAAGCTGGCGGGACACTTAACTCTAACAAAAAAAAAAGTCACTTTAAAGTTTAATATTTGGCAAAGGAATCCCTATATCAAAAAATAATTTTTACGTACCCACAATGCTTTTGAATGAACTATCGAACGAAGTACCACACCATGGTATAGATGAGAAAAAATCTATTCCTACTTGTAGAGGACGTACCCTAAGAATCTCTTTTTTTAAGATTTTATTTTACCACTTTGTCATTGCAAAGTGGGAAATAGTAGTACTAAAATTTCCTAGAGAAGACCGTGAAGGTTGTGTGTATCTAGTAGAACCTTTATTACACAAGGACGTTGCTGGGTTTTATTATGGGAGTAGGGGCGGAAGCTTCAAGAAAATAAAACTACAAAAAGATGCATGAAATTTTGTCAATATACATGTGAATAAAAATTTGAAGGGGTTCTAACCCTCAAACCCTTCTTCTCCCATCCATCGGCTACGCACGGAGTACATAACTTTTATATGCATTTTTCGCGCAGTTGAATAAAAGTAAGCATTACGTAGAGTACCAAAGATTAATGTAGAGTGCTTCAATACGGCATTGTGCAGCCGAGAGCGTACAGTTGAGTTTTTGCTGCCGTCATGCCGCCGTTATGCCGTTCTGCGGCGTTAGGGTTGGCAATTCAAAATGTTTTCTGATATCAATTATTTTGTTTACGCCCACATAATACTCTCTTGGTACAATCATGGCAGTATGTTTAACAACATTTTACACATTTTATTAATAGATGACCATTAGGGTCGATCTGCACAAATCTTAAAAACTGTTCAGTTTCGTATTACTAGCTCTCGTCTTAAACATTTATGAACTCGATGTATCTATTATGTTAAAAGCTCCATTGTCGTAAAGTTCTAGAATCCATTATTTAAAAAAAAATCACAAGTCAATTCCTCTATTAATATTCTGCATCATACTCAATTCATACTTATGTTTCGTAACTGCGGAATTACTAAAACAGCGCATCAAGCAGAATGAGGGAGCAATGAAACAGCAATATTAAGAACAAATTTATGCAGGCTCCAGAAATTGAAATCTCACGTGGGCCGGGCCGCGCGTCGAGCCGGGATATTGTGTTCTAAAATATATTGTTGTCGGGATCAAGAGTGAATTACGGCTCCACGTTTTGACGTTAAATATTTTATCATGCTGTTCTGTTTTTGTGTTCCATCGGAGACTGGAGATACTAATGGAATAAGAATTCAACGCAAATGCATGTCCTTGAATTTTGAATTGAGGAAAGTGGACTTACATGTTTTAAGGGAAAGTAGCAACAACAAAGGTTGT
This sequence comes from Eumeta japonica, assembly GCA_005406025.1. Classification (NCBI taxonomy): domain Eukaryota; kingdom Metazoa; phylum Arthropoda; class Insecta; order Lepidoptera; family Psychidae; genus Eumeta; species Eumeta japonica. The sequence continues at coordinate 3,751 of BGZK01002854.1, read as the reverse complement.
TGTACGACGTAAAAACATTTTTTTTTCTTTTTGACATGTTAAATGCTGTTTAGATGAATAATTAAGTGTGTCAACACCTGAATATTGATCTTAATGCGTATGAAAAATTAACTAATCTTCAAATGTGACTCTAAATCATCATTATGTGGCTTAGGACATATTTGTAAGTAGGCGTGACTTTGTTTTACTTGACACCGGATTCAAATTAAATCCTTATATGACAAATTTTGTTTACGTTTAGTTTATATTGTTATTTTAAAGTACAATTTTCTCAAATATTACCAACCATACAGATCGATGATGTAGCGGTACTTTGAAATAATTTGTATGCACTCTCCAATCTAGTATTTGTACAAGTTTACCAAATATTTGGGAAAATAAATATTAGGTAAAACTAATATTCCCTTTTAGTTATTTTATAAACTATGTCGATTTTGTATGAAGATATGTTAGACGGTTCCTTTACACAGTTCTTGCGGTAAAGAATAAACAACAAAATCACAATCCGTGGAAATTCAACAAAATATACTTTTATTTATAAAATAACCTTCCATTTACCAAAAAGGTAAAATGAAAATCATGATATGATCTTGACACATTTTTCCTAATTCATTGATATACATCAATCGTTTCATTTAAGTTTGGCGGTTTCGAGTGCTTAAAAATTTTGCCCATCTCTAATATATTATCGATTCGGTTTGCATAACAGTTTCTAAGATTGTCCCTTGTTGACCCTTCCATCATACGCATACCCTCTACATATTTGTTTTAAGAATCATTAATCATTTCCAGATACCTAAATAGCCGCACCGCAACTTACCCTGTTCTAGTCACTACATGTTCTTTAAAATGTGTTCTCTGACATCACTATTCGTATATCTATCCTTCGAAGACCCTTCATATATATTACGCAAGGATCATATATGTACTGTATCAATTATACTTTTATGTTTCTTCAGCCTCAGTCAATTTTTATAAGCGTACATAACATGTGAGACATTTTTAATACTCATCGTTATGTACAGTTGCTGTTGCAAGTAAGGCCCCATTCCTTTTATTTTCCATATTGAGTATTTTTTTCAAAATGTCTATCAATTGAAAACAAACTACCCAAGTGCACAACTTCTGTTAATAATACATCACCAAGTGCGCCAATCGAGCAGACAGAAGCTGAAAATGTTCAACAGTGTTACAAGTGCGTGTTGTGCGAGATTATGGACAATGTTCTGAACGAATGTTATAGTCGCTACAAAAATTTGAAAGCTTGAAGTTTGTTACCCTACTTGCTTGTGAAAACATTTTTTCCTAAATCTGTAGTACAATGAAAGTCGAGTAGAGTAGGTAGCCACCGTCGGTGATCCATCAACCGAAACAATGCTAAAACTAGAAAGTTCTGTTAGCCATGCTTATCCTGTCTGAAATTTTACTGCACGCCCTTGACGCTTGTACATTGCCACGTCTTCTAGAAGGTTGCGAATGAAATAGTGTAGGTTGAAGATAGATTTATTTTTCATTTTATATTTGATTTATATTACAAATTGTACAGCACGAATCAAGATTACACACTGTTAACTCTCCACGAGATCTTTAGTATCTACTAGAGGAGGGTGCGGACTTTACGCGATACCGTACGAGGGCGAGGCGATATCCCTCGTGTATATGATCGGTATGTTGAATAATGCAGCAGCTGAAATACAATGACTGACGTCTCTGCTTTTTTTTTTGTATTTTTCCCCTAACGACTGGAAAGAAGGAAAAAACCCGTTATGGACTGTCACTACGCCCGGGCGCATGGGGTGCGTCCGACTCGCATGGACTAAAAACATCCTGAAATATAACATCTGTCCTGCCGGTATTCTGAAGGCTTTGACGACTTCGTCGGATGCGGCCGAACGGCATAGAGATGTCGGTGCGTGACTGCTCTATGGGTGCATCGTGAGCCAGCTCCTCGGATTAGGAAGTCACGATAGGGCGTCGGCGTTGGGCCCTTCAAGTGGGACGCCGGGAAGCGCTGGAGGCGCTCCGGTTTGTTGACCATCGAAGGCTTTAGTGAAAGTGGGATTCCTGCTCCTATATTTTAGTCACGTTATTGACTTTTATAAGCCCTTCTACCGCTGCGGTTAGGTCGTAGGGCGGGTCTGTTAAAACATTCTGTGGCCTAAAGAGGGTAATAATGTTGGGGGTGGAGCGTCGTACACGACAGCCGAGGATGGGAGGGGGTTGGGGTTGTTTTCCGCGGTGGCGGAAATAATTGTTATACGTAAATATTGATTTTGCGACTGCACATGCACGTACAAATACTCGGGAAATATTTCTTACGTGATAGACAAACATATCTTGACCCTTCAAACACGAGAAACCATTGTAGTGGCTGTTAGTTGTATTTGCATTGGACGCGCCATGCGTCATAAATCGGCATAAATCGTTCCTTTTTAGTACGATACAAAAGAAAAATCTATTTAAATTTCTGGGTTACACTACATTATTGTACGAAATCGAATCTTATTATTTAGAAAATAATGCAGCAGAAAAATATTTACCTTCTCGTCACTGGCGTCAAAAAAAATTTACAACGATGTTTTAAATCCACGTGATGCCATTTAGTACGTCACTTTATCTTGTGGTGAATAGTGGTGTTTATTTTAATAAGAAATTATGAATAAACTAAGGAAACCGTAAGTATTTCTCTTTAATATATATACTAAAATACGTAGACACGCTTGGAGAATTATATAAGGCATAGACTATAGTGTTTCTCGAAAAGACTTATGTTAAAAAAAAGCCCAAACTTTCATCCTTTGTTCTTTGTTAAACGAAACGGTCGCCATTGTTCAATTTTTAGTTATTGATTTTACATATTAGTTCTATATATTATTTCATTTCAATGATTTGTAATAACAAATTAGACTATTAGCTTTTGCCTCGGTGCAAAATTTGTTGTGAATTTATGTATAAAAAAAACTGTTAGATTTGCTGATGGCCATCGTCTGTTATAAACGGTGAGGGACACGTGTTATTCAAATCTCAACCACAGTAGTATAGTCAGGCAAAGAGTAAAAAATATAATACTTACGAGTTTGTAAGTAATTCAATAATTTCAATTGAATTACTTGAATTTTTGAATTTCGGAATTACTTGGATATCATTATAAACTATGGAAATACGACAGAGAAGAAAAATGTTTATATTGTATTTCTTTCAAATCCAATAAAATTACAAATTTATTTTTATTTTAAATTCACCATGTTTTATGAACTTGGAAAATATGAGATATTTTTATGTTGGGAAAGTATTAACAGGGAATTTTTTTCAAATTCTATCCTATTGCTAAATTATTTTTATTTTGAATATAAATATTTACCATGTTTTATGAATTTTGTTTTGTTCTATTTATTTAGGTCACATTGTAAATGTTGTTTATGAGATATATAACATATTTCTTATAAATTTAAGGTTTAATAAAAACAAAAATGGTCCGAAAATTCAGAATCCCTGCATTCACGACGTATTGTGGACTTGGCACTGAACGAATCGGACCAAGCACCGCGACCTCCAGCTTCTTCGCGAATCTCTTCGCCAGCGATTCCAGGTCGTCCGTCGTCGCAGCCAACTCCGTCATCTTCCACGTCATCACCACAAAAACTGGTGTTTGTGACCGTTCTCAGAAGTTTTTCATTTATTTTCAACCATGTTTACATTACAAAATTATGTTTCAGGAGGCCTGTTGGTTGTTCTTCGGCTGTGCATCGAC
>BGZK01002853.1:0-39799 GCA_005406025.1 Eumeta japonica | reverse complement strand
CTGATAAAGCCATTAAGGAGGATACATGCAGTGAATAAACTCAATGGGGTCTTGCTTAGATGTTATAAGAGTTTCCAGACAGGCGCGTTTCGATATCCACAATGCCGTTCTGGTCTCTATGCTTATGTACAGTAGAGAAAGCTGAGCGTGGGAGAAGAAATAAGACAGAAGAATTAATCCAGCAGTGACGCAATCTCTTAATCTCTGAGTACTATGTGTAGTACTCAGAGATTCAGAGGTCTTTGAAAGATAAATATATGGGTCAGTCTGAAAGTAATTAGAAAATCAAAAACTTAGCAAACTAGCAACTCAACTTTTATATTGGTGTTTTCAAAAACAGTGTCCGTTGAGAACAATACATCGCTGCATTCGATGGAACCACTGAAACACTTTGCCCACACGGACTTAGAGGTTTCTTCCAGGGCCTTTTCATATGCAGCCACTGCTTCCTCGGTGTTCGTAAACAACTTTTCTCGAAATTTTGATTTTGTTTTAGGAAATAAACAAAAACTGTATGGTGCAAGGTCGAGCTGTGAGGCGGGTGAACCAGTATTTATAAACTCAACGTCCCCAAATAATTAGTTGTTTTTCTGTTGATATATGGTGACACATTGTCATGACGAAAGAGAATCTTACTGCGAGATTGTTTTTCCCGCACTTTTTTCCAAAACAAGAAGTAAACATTTATTATTTTTTTAATCTGCAGTGACTGTTTCTTTCATTTGCTAAAATAATTATGACAAAAGAGGCCACTAACTTTTTTCCAACGCTTCAACCTTTTTTTACTTCAGTAGGCAACTCCTCGAAAGGAAACACCCACTGAGTAGACTGTTCTTTGGTTTTGAAATTATAACAGTAAATTCAACCAGTCATCTATAATTACGTCTTATACAGCATTTGCCAGCCAACCTAATTCTGTTATAACTTTCTTGTTGGCTTAAACGGCAATAAAAGTCATAGAAAATCATTAAGCGCAAACTGTTTCGCCATAAATTCATATTGATCTTATATATAAATATTATTTTTGTCGCCAATTTTTAAAAACAAATGACAGATGAATATATAATAAGGTTGGCAAAGAGTTCCGAAAGAGTTTTTGGATATAAACATGTTTTTTATTTGTAAAAAAATTTAAATGTCACCTACATAGGAATATCCAGAAAGCGATGTGATTTGAAAAAAATACTAGTACCTAGAACAGAAAAAAGGTACGTTGCTGTGCTTTAGTCGTCTAAAAAGGAGGAAAAAGAAGAAAACTGACAATAGAAATCTATAAAGCGAATGTGTCTAATGAAAAAATCGGCAAGGATCGCCCTAGAAAATCTTATAGCTATTAAATTTTTACATATTAAAAATTAATAAATTTGAAGCACCCGACACAAATGAATAGTCATGAAATGATTGATGGATGTGAGTCAAACGAAAGAGGTATATGTGTTTTCTGCCTCCTTTCCTGGGAAACAGACGTGAGCTTACAAAATAATAATAGTAATAAGTACACTTACTATACAATGAATACAACTACACAACGCTATTTCATGCACAACAAGCATTTAATATATATTTGAAACATATTTACTAATTATAATATTTAAATTAATGTTATTGCTTAAAAACAAACTTCCTTATAAATTGTTTGCAGAGAATTCCAAAGGAACTTATTTGAAAGAAACAATTATTACTGAATGTATTATATCGCATAAATAAATAAAAAAAAGTTTTCATAATTTTTCACATTTCATGATATTTGTAATTCGTTATGGTTAATATGTGAAGCTTGTCGTACACATGCACCGCTTTACTTTTATTTGTATTAAGCGCTTAAAAATAGAGATATAGCAGGTGATCTTTTATACACAAATATTTATACATTTCGTAGTAATAATTATGTCGACAAATTGAACTTTTTCCGGAGACGTCCGTGATAATTAAATATTCAACGATTTCTATACGCAGGTCGTCGCGCAACACCCGACATTACGATGATTTATATATTTCTTTAATGTGTTTTATTTTATTAGCTACACATATTAAATGAGTTTGTCTATATCATAAAAAAAAACTCGTCGAACTGGATTTAATAATTATATCAATTTAAACTATCAAATATCCATTTTATACGAATGCATAGGATAACTGTTACTACAAGGCTGTCGATTTATGATAGTTTTCTAAGAGATAAACTAATTCTAAAAACACGCCAAACCGTAACTAAATGACATGACGTCACACAAAGGACCAAACTAAAATGTTTTTAATAAATAACGAAAAAATTTTAAAAATGAACAAGACTACTGTGTATAAGTATTATACACTTGCATACTATATGAAAATAATGAGCTATAATGTGCCGACGTTACTAGGATCTAGAACAGGCGTTTCAGACAGAATATGTGCGCCCGCCCATAAACACGTGGCGCCACAGAAGACGTTATCTCGTACTGTATTCATTTCACTACTCGTCTTTTGGTCTATGCATACATAAATAAAGAGATAACACTTTTGTTTTGTATCGGAAAATAATGAAACAGCTATCAACGCGTAGGTATATAATACAGACGAAATTTAAAAAAAGTTAAATAAAAACCGCCATAACACATAAAAACTGCAAGCCAAAAATTATTTTTGCCATTTATTAAAAATGCGTCACTCCTATTCAAGCTTTTTGAGAACTAGAAAAAATACACGAATTCCGTCTTCCAATGAAAAACCTTAAATTCAAAAAAAGTGTGTGTGTATTAGTGTACACACGTAAGAAGTGAAACTTCTTTATGACATCATTTTTCGAAAAATGATTTACTATTTACAACTTCACAGAAATTGGTCGAATAAAGCTAAATTAGATAAAGTTTAGGCAAAAGGCTTTTATCATTATAGACATGGATACAAAAATAATATAATTATTTCACCTTTCTGCTACTAAGATTATAGCATTTCATTAATTATAATAGAATTATTACTATTATTGTTATCGTTACTATATATTTTTGTAATTAATGGCTTAACTCACTGATATTTACAGTCAAAAACTAAGGTTAACCTGAAATAACCTTAAAAAAAATAAATACCGTAATCACGCCCACGTGTTGAATGTATTAGAAAAAAGGTTTAATTACTTACTTCTGTTAGAAATCCACTGGAATTAGAATAAATATTTTATTCTTTTGCCAATAACTTTATAAAATTTTTCTGCTAATCACTTAATTGAAATATTATTTTCACGTCACTACTAAGTTTCAGAAATATAAAAGTTCAGAGTTTCATGTAGGAAACTTGGTAATGGTATATGTAAGGGTGATAGGTAAACTTTCAATTAATGATGTTATAAAGGGCCATATAGAATTGTAGGAAAATTATCGAACGCTACATATAAAACCGAGTCACTCAATGAAAGAATGTGAGATATAGTTCATGTATGTCGGTTGAAAAGGTTTCAACTTAGATAATAGGAAAATGTAATATATACAAACTGTAAATAGATCTAGGGTGTTGACAGAAAGTATGTGACAGGTGGCCTTGGTAACAATTATGTTTATGCCACGATGACATTAATAACATTGAATAAATATGGCGGGTAACGGAAAAATGTTACCCAGAAATAAAGATGGCGCGTAACAGAAAAACGTTACATTGCTATAAAATTTCTCCCATACGCCGATTAAGAAGTTTCACTTCAAAAATTTGTTGCGGGATCCTCGAGTGTATCTGTAGAATATCAACTACTAACCGACTCCTGAACATCATCTACAACTAGTGCCCCCTAAACTTTTTAGTACGATTAACACTTCTATAGTTATAACGTGGATCTGATTGACACAAGTAATTTTTTTTTAATTTCGCCACTCTATTCTGAGTGCTCTAAAGTTATAGATGAAATAGCTTGATTTTTTTTAATTATATGTAATGAAAAGCATTTCATTAGTGACGAATACCCATAACATTAACACAATACGAATTCAAAACTTAAAATAACAAAAAAGATTTAAAAAATATATATACTTCTATCCAATAGAATATAATTCTATTTTAATTTTTTATTCGTTATGTTAAGTTTGCATGCGCCTTGTATCTATCGTTCACTTCATACGGCTAAAGCTAAAGTCTAGCTCCTTTACTGTGTTTCATAAATTCTTTTCACCAGCTTGACCATCCTGAAACAAAATGAAGGTCTTTAAATTTTTATTTTGCACAACGCACGCGTGCGTATGCCATGACACTACCAAATCTTACTACCAAAATCAAATTATGTACACTTTCATCTTGGTCGCAAGTCTTTAATTTGAAAGATTTTCGTTTGAAATTGTCGTTTCGAGATGCATTACTAATGGCTTGATTGGCGTATTGAGGTCGTACGATTTTAGGCAGTGTTTCTATATTGATTATTCTTATTGAATATTATGTGGTATTGATTTCATATTTTTCTTTCTTTTCTTTTAATTATTTCTTTAACTCTTCTCTCTTATATTAATTTCTTTTAATTATTTTTGGTATTTGAACATTTTATATAGTACACAATAATTATTGCTGATTTCTGTTGTGGATTGATATGCTGTCGTAAGATTAAATAGATACATTTAAACCTATTTTATTAGAACTATATTATTTAGCTTTAATCCTTTTCTCCATTAATTATTCCATGATCTGCAGGTAGCATTGCATTTCTCTGCCAACCCCTGGGCAGTATATTTTCTGGGCCCATCATAGACCACTTCGGTCGGCGAAAGGCTCTATTTCTAGTCAACATACCGCACTTGATAGCCTGGCTACTCCTATACTACGCGTGGAACGTACCAACTCTGCTGCTAGCAAATGCACTTCTGGGCATAGGAACAGGCATTATGGAGGCACCGTCCATAACTTATATAGGAGAAGTGAGGTAAGACAGAATCAAGTGTCATTTGATACTTAGTACATATAGCTGTTTTTAGTTTGACTCAAGTTATATACTATTACATTTGTCTTCATCAATTTGTATTTGGTATGCTTAGTTACGTTGTAGTCACATTTTATGAAGATTAAAAGCCGCAATTTTGTAGTAATAAGAAACTTGCGTGAAAATTGTTCTGAATTTAATAATTTATTAATATCAGCTGAGAAAAGTGCATTATTAAGAAAATATACTAGTCATTTTTTTACTATTTGGTTGAATAATAATTTACCTAAATAGTAATTTAATGTCAAAGACCAATCCGCGCAGTGATGTCACTCCATAAATCAGTTGTTGACACTGTACACGTGTACAAAGACATTAAAAAATATGAATGAAAATAAAAAAAAGACTTCACAGTTCGTTCAGTTTTCAATATGATTCTTTACCTTTAAAAAAAAAATCCTTAAATATTAATGTGCTTAATACCAAAAAAAAAACCACCTTTTTATCTAATGTTCTAGCTAAATTTATCCAGTTGTTTCTACGTTTAAGCTTTCGAAACACCATTGAACATAATTTACCAGGAATCGTTTTAGACTTAGAACGGCGTTTGGGTACAAAACGATATACCACTGCGAACATTTGTAAGAAAAAGTATGTTATTCTCATTGAACGACCGTCCATTGTCCTGAAAAAGTGTAGCTTATTGAATAAAACTACAAAAACATTGTTTTAGTGTTAACTAAATAATATAAAGTCGCCATGAAATGTTCAAGTTTTGTGGCACGACGTTACGTCAACTCAGTGGGGGTTTTCGCGTGAACTTTGTAAAGCCAATTCTGCTATACATTAAATAAATTAATATTATTTAAAACGACAAACATGTAGATAAGCTATTTTCGAGTGGAAACATATCCTATAGATTATTATGAAACGTAAGAATTGCCCCAATGACAGACCCGTCAAGAGCCATGCAATATTTTTTACAAGAACACTCATAAGCATATTTTATAACTTTACATCTAGCTCTGCTCAACCACGAATTCTTTTACATTTTTATGTCATGTTTATAAGAAAAAATAATGTTTGTCGCCTAATAGTCTTAGAAGAGACACATTTCTATTAAATAGATTTGACAAAATAAATAAAGAACAAAGCCTACATCGAAAATTTCAGATGAGTCTAAAATTTAAATATAATTATAAAATGAAATTTTTAAAGATTTATTCGCATTGAAAAGTAGTCGTAACTGGCAATCGGTTGATGATGTAAAAGCATCACTACAAACCACCTCAATACGGAAATGAGAAAGAAGTAAATATGGCCTAGCGATTGTTTTACCATCATTTTTAAATCTTACACGCTTACTGGTAACATTTTTTGGTGTTGCAAATTCTAAAAAAACCTAAAGTATAATCGATAGTTAAGTGGGTATCGAATTCAATTTTCAATAGTGTTGTTCAGCATTAAGTACATTTTTCTACCTCTAATTTCCTACCCTTTCGCGTAATTGCTTTTATATTCTGTTTTATGTACTCGCACTAGAAGATAGTCTACATAACACCCCTATCGTTGTCGAATTGTACTTTATAATTAAACAGGGATGAGTACCTAACATCCCTATAGAAAAATTGTGATTGTGTATTGAAGTAACTTACGCTTGAAGTTGCATAAAGTTGCATAACTTGACATTAAAAAAAATGTTTAGTGAACAAGGTAATATAAAATACATCAATGGATACTTCATATTTCCAACATGGGTATTAAAAGAATTCTATTAAAAATCATTAAAAATAAACGACACTTATTCGTTTATTTTTTTTTATATCAACGTTTAATTTAAAATTGTCATTGAATGTTTCAACGGCCAGGGTATTGATTTGATTGTGGGAATGGGACATTCTTAAGACGTTACTGTAAATAAGTATGAACTAACGGCACGAAAGTTTAGGCAAATTCTTTTTAAACGCGTCAATGTAAAATAAAATAAAACATACGGCCTTGTTTTAACTAAGGGAGTTAGTTATATACGAAGATAAACTTAAAAATCAATTACCCATGAAAAGTAGTGACTTTATAATGTTAATATAAGAAATTTTAATGAATTGACGGTTCCTGTTAATAGCACAGATATAGCTAAAATAAAACTAAAAAGTCATTTATGGGTCTGTGGGCCAGTATTTGCGCATGAGCAAGACTCCTTGAGGAATACTGAACTAGCCATTAAAGCAATTTAAAAATAAATATTGAGCGAACGTTAATCGCGTAACAGCGCCGACGCACGACAAGAGTTCACTCCGCTAGTTTACGCTTGAAAATGTATTCGTCCTTTGTTATAATAGACATTTTTCTAGTTGCACCTCTTTGTTTGTAATAATTTTCTAGATAAAACGTGTAGTATGATTTGTCCAAAATCTTGTAGAAGATAATTCTATTGTTTTCAATAGACCTAGAGATTCTCAGTGTCACTGATCATATCGCCATATACCTAGTAGGTGAAAACTCAGAACTCGTAATAATATAAATGAAAAAAGTGCTTGAAAATCATTAAGCTCATTGTTGATGACTGTACATTAAACGATTGGTGACAATGGCAGTAACATTTATAACTGTATACATCGAAGTTTAACTGGTCTGTTTTAATAATAAAACGCTTACAAATTAGCAATGGAAAAAATTATATATTCGTTCCGTACAATATGCGCAAATATTGTATAATATTCGACCGTTAACAAATATTTTTGTTAACGCTCGATCCCGTTTCTCCTTAAATTTGCGTACCGCGTGTTGTATATAAAAGAACGCTCCTATAATTCGACAAGGAAAATTTACTATTCTATTCGAAATTACTTGAACGGCCGAGCAACATGGAATTGACACTCACACACGTATGTGTGTAAATTCAAACTACATAACTTTACTGTTCTGTACAATTTAATTCACAAACAATTTACGTAACTCGACAACATACCACTGTTGACTATCCCGACACATCATCTCAACAGTATCCACTTCCGGAAGAGTCGCCAGACCTTGATGGGTATAAGTTGACCTTTCACGGGCCTATGTACTGTAATGAATAAAGCATTCGATTCTATTTTTTACGAAATTTCCAGCGAGGCGTCGATCCGCGGTCCGCTGACGACGGTCACGCGAACGATTTCACGCATGTTCGCTGTTCCTCGCTGGGCGCCGCGCTGCCGTGGCGGCGGGCGGCGCTGGTGTGCGTCGGTGCGCCCTTGCTCACGATGGCCATGGTTCTGCTGGTCAGTGCGCCGCTTACCGGTCGATTTTCATGGTTCCGCAAATGTCGTGGTTAGATTTCGCGAGTCGCAGAAAATTAGCGTAGACGATATCAGAGAATTTCACATGTTAGATAAAGTATTTCGTTTTGTAAAAATCATTTGTCTACGTATTCATTAGAGTATCTGGTTGGCGCGGCATTTCTCGAGTTCGCCGCGGGAGTATGATGATTACTTCCCACGAAAAAGGTGTGTTCATTTCAAAAAATAAAAATTTAAATTCATAATGTAAAATAATTGCAAAATTCATCTATGTATTCTATTCATATAGTGTCATGTGTAGTTTCTGTCATATAGTACCATTTGTTATTCAGAGCCTATTGCAGAGATCAAAGAAATATTTTGAAAAAAAAATGTCGTTTTTACACAAAAGGCACTTATGTGTAGACAAACTTCATAAGCTATACTTTATCACAGAAGAAATATACAAATAAACCGTCAGAGTCGTTTCCGAGATACTTATGCATAAATTTATTGAAAGAAATTTCTCTCACTCAAAGCCATGAGATAAAATTCATAAAATGCACATTATTCTTCTTCTTCTAGAACAATGCAAATTAATAGAAATGAAACTAAAGTTTCCTATGGCTTTTTTATGAAATCCGTTTCATTACTAGGTACCAGAAACTCCAATATGGCTGATTTCGAAAGGAAGGAAAAAGGAAGCTTTAAAATCGCTCTGCCGCCTGAGAGGCTGGGCGTCGCCCGAAGCCGTTAAGGACGAGTTCGATAAGCTTTTGAGCTACAACGAAACCCTAAGTCGATGTCCCTTATGCGCGAACGCAACGGACGGAGAGGAAAAGCGATGCGAACACGAAAGTTCGAATGCGATAGCCAGATCGATATCGAAAATACGATATGTTCTGCTGAAAGGGGACACGTTACGGCCTTTCACGCTCGTGATGGCGTACTTCTTGTTCCACACCATGAGCGGCCTGGGGCCCGTCAAGCCCAACATGATCAACTTGTGCAGAGCTATGGCCATGAAATACGATCCCAAGAATCTGGTGGTGAGTTGGAAAGGTTAAAGTGATTAATTTGATTATTTTTGATTCACCTATAAATTCTTTGTCTGTGTGCTGTGTGTGATTCGCTAATGAATATTCCTGTAGATCTTTTAAGTTTAATAAGAATTTTTGCTATATTGGATGTCTTGATTGTAAATAAATGATTTTGCTTTGCATGATTACGATTAAGCTGAAATCGAAGACGAACAGTAAATTTATTTATTACTGCAATTTAATATTGACTATTAAATTCTTTGTGTCAGTAAAAATATTAAAAATCGGTTAGGGCGTTCATGAGTTATCGCGAATCAAACATTTTCATTGATGAAAAAAGGTCGTCTAGCATAACTCGGAGAGAGTTTACGTCCGATCGGGTTATAATTTTATTTATATAGAGAGTTTTCGTACGTTTGGTTCGCGTCGAACACTGAAAAGGCAGAGATCTTCGTTTCAATTGTTCCGGAACTGTTGCTATGCAAAGGAAGATAGGTTTTATCACTATAACTCGGCCACCGTACGTCCGATTGGCCTACAAAATATGTTTAAAAATTAGTACAAAAAATAACCCATCGATTGGTGTAAAAATATTAAAGATCGGTTAAGGAATTAGAGAGTTATCGCAAATCAAATATTTTTGTTTCTGTTTCCTTTATTTATTTCATCTTCCCCACTCATTTAAAATACGGAGCATTTCCGGTTTACCTAGAACAGTGGAATTTGATAAAAAGCAAGATTTAACGACTTAAGTTAAAGGAAAATTTTTAAATTATTTAACTTGTAGTTGTATCACTTCTTTTAGGATTCTATATTTGGAGTGTATTTGGAGTACATATCAACGTAAGGCAAACGAATATTTGGGAGTATATTTGTTAACTTACCGCAATGAAAGTAGAAAATTTTCGAACATTCAGATATTAAATTATTTATTGAAAAAAAAAATCGGCAAAATATATTTTTATACGGAACCTGCTGAGCACATAATCCATTAGCACTTCCTCAGTTTTTTTTTCTTCCAGGTCGTCGTAGGAGTGATCTATGTGATGACAAGCGTCATATCATCAATAACAGTTAAATTAATAGGGAAACGAAAATTAGTGGTGACTTCGATGTTCGCGACGACTCTGTGCAGTCTCGCCTTATGCGTGTACGCCTATGCATTGTTGGAACCCAGTGTATTCTCGTACGATCCGCAGACTTTCCCAGAAAAAACCAGCACAGTCGCCATGGTGCTGTTCCTGATGCTGGTGTTCTTCACCACCATGGGGATACCGTGGGTTTTGCTGTCGGAAGTTTTTCCTTTCAGGTAAGACTTTTGGATATTAAGAATTTCTTAGCCCTTACTGAAATTTCTTTCCCTTTGCTGGAGTACATAATAGATGCATTTCTATTCTTCTTATGAACCGTATCTTAGATATTACAGATTACCTGTTATTAGTTTAAACGGGTAGCTAGTCGCTTTCAATAGTTTCAAAACTATATAGAATATTATGAAAATTGAGACAGATTTTCATGATGAAAATACTACAAAAATATTCTTTAATCGAGATCAAAATTTTCACTTTTCAGAAGCCGCGGAATGGCTACGGGCTTAGCGGCCGCCGGCAGTTACGTCATAATGTTTTTGGCAACGAAAACTAATTACGACTTAGAATTACACGCGGGGTTGGCTGGAGCTTTCGCGGTGTACACAGTTTTCGGTTTAATGGGCACAGTCTACATGTACCTAATGCTGCCGGAGACAGAAAATAAAACACTGATAGAAATAGAAGAATTTTACAAGGGGAAAAGCAGAATCTTCGCTGACGATTGCTTCGTAAATAGCTTTAAAACGAAACGTAATCTAGAAGTAAACAAGCCAATGTTGGCTGTTTAGCGTCAAATTTTTAATTATTTTTTTTATAATATGGTCTGGTACCTACAAGTTAATTGAAGACACTTGAAAAAGTGACCAATAAAATTTTCTTGTTACGTTTAAGAAGTGTTTTATTGAATTATTTTCAAATATTTCTTACTGTTCCAGCTTCTTGTTTGTTTATTTGAAATTAAGCATATGCTTTTATGATAAAAAAATTTCTAAAGTATTTAGCTACGATAATTATCGGTAATGTTTCCATTTCCATACGATAAAAATTATAAAAAAGCTAACAGGTTTTATTGTCTAGTTGTCTCTCTTATTATTTCATACAACAGGCTAGGTTATAATAAAAGCAAAAAGTATTTGCGTTCAGACCTTAACAGCTAGCTCTTTTAGCTGTACAATGGTTTAATTACTTTGTTAAATGACATACCTATACAAGTTGTTCTGAGAATATCATATGATTCTCGAGTGTTTTGTAAAATACACAAAGTGCTTAAAATGTTACAGCAGCGATAATGTATAATATTCTAACAATATTTAATTACACAGGTCTGCAAAAATGAAATTTCAGTTTTTTTTTTTTTGTTAAAAATTATTTATTCTTAATTCGGTGATAGCAATAAGAAATTGGATGTCCGCTTTTTCACATTACAAATTTTAGCCAGCGCTGTTGTTTATATTGAGAGTCAATTATAAAAAAAATATAAAGTATATAGTCTATACTGGAGTTATATTTTTTTAAATAAATAAATTAGTTAACTATTGTGTAAGTAACGGACGATAAAAAGTATTGATATAAATGTATATATATATATTTATATATATATATATATATTGTTATTTTGACGTGAATACGTCTTTAAATTCGCTTCCATGGTGGGAGTCAATTCAGAAAATTGATGATAACAAAATTGGAGGATACAGTTTGATGCTGCAGCTACGTATCTATTATCTACATTCAAAATTTAATTGCAGCAACCGTTAGCTAGAGGATCAAAGAATTCGTTCCGTATAAAGAGGGCTGTGGAGCAGGGGGAGTGGGAACAGTACGGAGATCAGATATTTTGTGGTCTTTTCGCTGCGTCATCAAATTTGCTTTTTAGTATAAATTTTGACTCGGAGAAGTTGCGATCTTATTCCACCGTACATATGAATGTCACGGTCCCCGCCAATCACTTCAAGACGTATTCAATACCAAGATGATATAGACTCTACTTCAATACCGAGGTGATATAGACTCTAGTACTAAACATTTGAGTCTATAGAGATATAGACTCAAATGTTTGTTTATGATAAACAAATCTTGTCGTGATGTACAGCCCTCCCTGTGATCTCTTCATACCTTATCGTTAGCTATAAACAAAGTTCTCATAGAAATAATGATATTATTGTAAGATACGCGCAGTTTAATCCGTTTCGTGTATAACATTCCTCGTTCATTCAAATCTCGTGTCGTTGTGTTGGCATAAACGTAGTGTAGTGATATAAATATCTTTATTCTCTAACTAATAGAATTATAATTAATTTAATGAATTATTTTCGACATTAACATTACGACCCGTCCCAAATGCCGATTTACCTTGAGAATAATGAGCCAAACACTAGAGGTTTACTTTTTTCGGAATATTGAATAATTTATTAAAATTAGTACAGCATTTAGAAATAACATGCAACAGCCTGATAAGCTAGTAATTTAATAGAAACTGAGAATGAGTTTGGGATCGTAACCAAAAACGGAATTGAGAATGAGGTAGGATATAAAATACGAAGAAATTTATTTTATGCCCAATATGACCAGTATGCAGTAGAAAAATTAATTTACCAAGGAAAGTTGTATTGCATGTGGCTCTTAAATAAACATTATAACTAAATAGACAAACCTTAGTCATGTATGTAATCTTATCGTATCACAAAGGTATGAAGGAAATATTAAGTATGATATGTCTACACCGACGACTCGTCTTCAGAATTTATTGAATGTTTTGACACTAATGTATAAAATGGTATAAGTTCAAATTTCACAACATTTCTTAAAATGTGGCTTAAATTAATCTTTACTTCATGACGAGCTGCTAAAATTTTTATTTCATTATTATAGAATGGATAACCATGCCAGTAGGGCACTTGTATTGTATAGGCGAAAACTTTAGCCCCATGCTGCCATGGTTCGTGACGTCATTAGATGGTCAACAGCCGTTAACCGCCAACTGTCAACGTTTGTGACAGAGGAGTCATGCAGTTGACGTTTACTACATGATGAAGTCACGCCAGACTGCATTACGGTAGCTCTACCGTTATGTGTATTCGAAGAACAGATAAAAAAATGCCGTTTTTAAAGTGAAATGTAAAAAATATTTTGTATAAATTAATTTCTAGGTTCAGGTTCTGTCATCGCAGTTGAGCCAGGATATCATCATATGACATATTTTCTCGATGTTTAAGCCATAGTCGATATGGATTTGATGGATTACGTGTTGTTAACGTAATTGCAAACAGTTACCGAATTTGATTAGTTGCTACGGTTTGACCTACTCCATTCCTAGCCAATTCTCCCTGATTGTCATTTTTTAATAGATCTAAAGGTTGATATGCTTCGCAATATGTTTCAAAAATGTAACCCTTGACAGTTTACAGGTCTTCAAAACATGTTGGGCCACGAATAGCGTGAAGGAATAAACGCAAATAAAAACTTTTAACGTGTTTTGAATGTAGTGTGTACACTCGCTCTATTGTGTTATTGTTAAACACTACATCATGTCCTTTCAACGACATTTCACGTTTTCGTGAATTAATTCTTTTACTTGCTGTATCCCATGCTTAAGTACCTTGGTGTTTCTGAGTAAAGTCTTAACAAGTGGACCTTCCAGGCACTGATCAAAAAGTGCTGTTAAAGATGTTCGCGCTGGTGGTTCTGCCGCAACACTTTTTACTGTTTCTTTAGTGAAGAACACGCTTTGTCCATTTTCTCAGTGGATCGATAAGTGAATAATCGATGTATCTTGATCGTGTATTGCGAAACTTAAAATTCGTCAAATCGCTTTGTTGTTAATATAACGACCCATTTGATACTGTACCTACTATTTCATCGGAATGATTTTCTTTGGCCACCGTAAAGATTGCCATATCACTGCTCTTAATGATATATTTGCACATATTTTAATAGACTCAACTACGCTGTTCAACATTGATATGGTCTTTAAGGTCTCTAGATTTTGTACTCGGTATGGCTTTCGATCCAGAATTCAACCCGTCTCTCAATCCTGTTGCCGGAGCCAGTCTAGTTCACAAGTTCCACTCCGATTGCGTTCTCGCTCTCGATATTGATTCCGATTCCGATCCCGAATCCGTTCTTGACTCCCAATCCCAGTCGTAATTCTTATTCTGTTATCTACCTTGGTTTCTCATTCTAAATAAATTAATACAACAAAAAACGTGAAATTTCAATGCAAAAAAAAAGGATAATAAAATCTAGTCCACTGTTCCAAAATTTTGGGGTAAAAACTATTATAAACAAAATAAAATGTATAAGACCGTTAATATATGTTTACTTTGATAAGCTTCGTATCCTGTTTCTCCTAAGGACTCAGTTAAACACGTTTTACTACGTACAGGTATTTTTAAAACTATTGTTGTATTTTTAAAGTTGATGTTGTTATTGTGCGTTAAATTTAGTACGTAGATAAACCTAATGTTTTATGTTTAATTTTATAGAATAAACAATGATACCTGCTGTATTATTATAATGACAGTTATAACCTATAAACGGTATACGCAGATGTTAGATCATGGTGGTGTACAAGGGCCAATAGCTGTCTCCCCGACTTGAGTGTTATCCGACACCTAATTCTAGAAACTCAATGAATTGACGTTATAGAAACTGCTTGTATTCAGACTGCGCTTGTTTTGTTACATTTTGGGAAATTAATTATTTGTTTATGTATTTCTTATTATATTTTTTTTTATTCTATACAAAGAAGATTTATGTTCTTCACGATTACTGATAATTAGGTGGCTTTATATTATCTATTAATATTATAAATATGAAAGTTTGTATATTTGGATGTTTATTACTCAATCACACTTTAACGGTTTAATACAATTATCTTAAACTGTACAGTAATACAGTTTATATATATCTGAATAACATATAGGCTACAATTTATAACCATACTCACTTTAGCTCGCGACTTTGCTTGCGTCATCGTACAACAATTTTTTTACTTATACCGATTGGTCATTAGTAACAACAATCTTTCTCGTTTCATAACAAAAATATTTGTAGCTTTACGTGTGTTTTTGATGTGAGATTATGCGTTTTTTTTTGGTATGGATTCGAGAACGGGATCTGAATTGAAATCAAAAGCCGAGCCAGGACTTAAATCGAAAGCAGGAATATTAGCATAGTTAACAGAATAATCGTACGATATAAATAATGAAAGATTTGATGTCCACGCGGGCGGAGGCGCGGGCAAACGCTAGTTTTACATACATCGGTAATATATAATATTATCGATAAATGTAGATAATACAATATATAGCCGCCTCTCAGTGCACTTATAATATCTAACACCACCGCTCAGTAATACTTAAGTTGACTTTCCGTGGGTAGGTGGAAATTACACCCGTGACGGGTCAAACTTAAAAAAGGCGATGGGCTCGTAAACGTCGGGTTGAAATGACTAATAAATGAAAACGATTCCCCAATCATATGCATATGTTCATATATTTCAAGCAGCATCAACTCTTAATAACAAAAAGAACAATCACAGAATAAGTACGTATGAGAAAGAAATGTAAAAAATTGAAAAGTTTTTAAAATTGGTGTAGCTATGTTAAATACAATAAAGGTAAGCTGTTATGGATGAAAATCCCAAAATTTAAAAATTGCTATGATACAAATTGAATATACGTAATTTTTCTATTATTTTAATTTTAATCTATTATAATAGCCTTTGCTTTCTCTCCCTCTTTCTCTCTCTGTCGTAATGAAAAAAAAAATTACGAATAGTTCTAATCTGTTGTCAAATTCTTTATTTATTATTAAAGTTAGAATTTTACATTTACAATTATTACACTATATCTCAAAAGATAAATAAATCTCGTTGTCATATACAAAAAAATGTACAACTGTGCCGACAGACAAACATGTCAAAACTATGTGGGCTGTTAAACAATTACCAAATTCTAAAAATAATAAAATCTAGGCATATATATATTTGCCATTTCGTACTAAAAAAATATGCTAGATATCCTTTAAACCAACCAAATTTATAACTTTACTGCAACCTATGAACACAAGCGCGCGCGCGCAGACACGCACACCGAATGTTAGCATATCAATGTTCCGTGCAGCAAGCTATCTCAAGTTTCTGTTATCGACGCCATTAAGGAATTTCATTTAATTAATAAATCAAAATAAACAAAGCGCTAACGAGCCCCTTTCCCTGTCCTGCCTTCGGACGTCTCGTCGGAGAGTTCGTTGATACGCATTTATGTAAACAATCTATACAATTGACACACGAACACACAATAAACATCTCGGAAAATCTGCACTTTTGTCGAGTCCCCACGAAGTGGGGACTGTCCGCAGATTATGCCACATGATTTTCATGATTTTCGGTCACCTTCTCCGTCTTCGGTACAGCAGTCGCGACCTGATCCTATGATCCTATGATTCGATCGGCACTGTTTACACGTGAAAATTATGTGAATCGACGTTTCCGATATTCCGTCAAACGGTGAGGCGACTCGGTCCCGATCACGATCCCGGCGCATGCGCATGGACTGCCTACTCTCCAAAGCAGTTTTAATAGAAATAGTCAAAATTCGCTTTTTCTTCTAAATTTCTTGTTCGTTACGATAAAATTTTGTATACCAAAAAAATTAACCTCAAATTTTCAGCTTAAAATATTCTTAAGGTGTCTCATTTGTTTTTAATTTTCGAATGCGTTGCTTTTGGTGTTTTCGACGGACAATTAAATATTCCTATTGATATTTAATTTCTATTTTAACTTTTAATTGTTGCGTGTGGTGTATTTTTATCCATTATCTTATATAATTTGTGATACGTAGACCGCATTGAAAATTTTTGAAACGAATGAAAAAAACTACTATAATTGGTCAAAATGAATTTATTTTTTCTAAAAATATTTTCCGTTATCATAAATATGCTTTTTCATAGGAATAAACCAATTTTGAAGACATTTATGCCACTCTTCCCCGATGACCTCAGAAGCATGTTTTTTATGCTCTTCGATAGCTTCTTCTGGTCATGAAAATCGTTGACCGCGTAATTAGTTCTTAATTTTTATGAACAAAAAAAGTCACAAGGTCGGAACTATGTGCAGGATTACTCATAAGTTATATATAATATTATTATTTTATCCTTTAAATACGTATTTGCATGTTTGGCCTTGTGAGAACTGACACTGTCGTGATGCAAAATAACACGACGTTTACAGTTATTTTTAAGAAGTTCCTCAAAAACTTTCGACAGGCAAACGGTCGTGTACCGATCACTATTCACGGTACGACAATTCCCTAAAGCAATAGTAGCCACGTGTCCAGTTTTATTAAAAAAAAAAAGCAATCATCCGCTTAGAGGCACTTCGCTCGCGCGCCACCTTGGTTGTTTTCGGCTTGTCTCGATTCGGTTGATTGCTGCTTTGTTTTGAATTCGTAGCAATAAATCCATGTTTCGTCACCTGTTACGAAATTCCCACTCCAAATTTCATGCCTCTTCTTTAAATTCGGTCAGCGTGGCATTGGACCAAGTGCCGCGGTTCATATTTTGAGCCTTAGTCGAATTGTGTGGGATCCACCGCGAGCACAACTTTTTCATACCTAAATGTTGCGTAGGATTGATTTTATTTAACTCGTGTCTGCATCCAAAGATGCCCAAATCTCATGGTAGATTACATGCCTGTCTATTTCGACCATACGGCGCACAGCATTGATATTTTTGTTGTTCACAGCGGTGGACTGGCGATCATCGCAAAATACGTCACTGAATTTGATACGACCGCGCTTGAATTCTACAAATCAATTATAAATAGTGATCTTACATGGTGCTTCATCGTCAAAAGTAGTTCGAAGCCAAGTAACGCTCTGCTGAGTTGTCAAATTAGGCTTAAAATCGTAGAAAATCATACTATGAAAATTTGTTACTAATTAAATTCATAGTGATGACACAATTTTTTCAAATGACGCTGTAATATAAAAATAATTGACAATTAGATAAAACGCACTGTATTCTACAGCTAGAGTTCAATTTTCAAATTACTTTTTAAATATTGTTTATGTAAGTGGCCAGTTCCAGAAACTTATAGTCCGCCGCGTGTATGATATGAAATAATAAGTTTTTAGGGTTCCGTAACCAAAAGCGAACACCCTTACACCCTTATACCCTTATCTCTTTGTCTTGCCGTTTTTCCATCCGTCCACACATCACAGCCGTATAACCCTGTTGTTGTTTCACCATTGATTCTGATGAATACAGATGTCTCATATGAATCGCCAAAAAAATATGTGTAGATGCTAAAAAAATTTATGGTTAGTTTTTCATAATTAAAATCCATGGATTAAGTAATTTTTCGTACTTACCACAGGTACCGTCGGATAAGCATTTAAAACGAATTAGAGATTTTTAAGTGAGTTTCCCTTTGAAACGTATAGTTTGATGGTTATTACTTTCAATTTGGGGACAGGATGCCAACCGCCGCTAACATCTAGACCACCGTTCTGGAGATCTGAAAGTGGTAGAGTGATAGAATTTTATAAACACATTCAACTATGAAATTATTTTGAACGAAATTGGTTTTTTTTTAGGCATTCACAATTTAGTTACCAGTGATAACAATTTTATCAACGGCCCATATGGGCACACATGTGTGTTCTAATACAATATAGGTAGGGATATTTCATTAAAACACATTCGGACTCATAATATTTTAAAATATATATTATTTTAATTTATAAAGATCGACGCGCTGCACGGTTACTATAAATAAAGCTAAATATATTAGGAGTACAAATAAGTTTCCGCCGTTTTGAGAGAGACGGCGTGGCACGAGGCTTACGTTAGAATAGAATCCGCAGATGATAACCGGCTTGAAAATTAGGTTGCTCATTCAAGAACAACATAACCCTATCATATTATTAACTACATATTAGCATCGTATGTTTTTTTTTTATCCAAAAATATCTAAATTTGAGCCAAATAAGCGTCGTCATTTGCGGGAACTTTTAATTTACTTCTTTAAAATAAAAAAAATTTGCAGCTGAGGCACATCGATTGCTCGTAGAAACATACAACGAGGCTGCCTTGAGCGAATGAACATGTGAGTGGTTTCAAAATTTTAAAAAGGGCGATTTTAACATAGAAGACAAAGATTGTAGTGGAAGGCCAAAAATTTATGAGGATGCAGAATTGGAGGAATTATTAGAGGAAGATTCGTCTCAAACAAAAAAGGAGGAACTTGCACTTACTTTAGAAGTCACTCAGCAAGCACTCGCATCGTTTAAATCGTTAGGAATGATTCATAAACAAGGTAATTGTTCCATACGAATTAAAGTCGAGAGATGTTAAACGCCGATTATGCATGAGTGAAACACTGTTAGCTAGACACAAAAAAGAAGTTTTTTACATCGAATCGTCACTGGTGATGAAAAGTGGATACATTATGATAATCTAAACAGGAGAACATCATGGGGACTACCTGGCCACGCGTCAACATCCACAACAAAACCGAATATTCATGTGAAAACCCATGCCGTGTATTTGGTGGTATCAGCTGGGGGTGGCGTATTACGAATCACTGGAACTCTATACCGAACACAATTGATGAGATTGAGCCGAGCTTGGAAGGAAAAACGCCCTCAATACTACTTCAGACACGACAAAATTATTCTTCTACATGATGATGCTCGCCGGCATGTAGCGGTTCCGGTGAAAAATTATTTGTAAACACTTGATTGGGAAGTACTACTCTACCCACCGTCTGACTATCATTTTTTCCGGTCAATAGCACATGCTCTGTCAAAGCAGCGCTTCACTTCATATGAACATACCAAAAATTGGGTTGATTCGTGGATAACCTCAAAAGATAAGGAGTTCTTCAGACTTAGAATCCGAACGCTGCCTAAAAGATGGAAAAAAGTAGTTGCTAGTGATGGACAATACTTTGAGTATTATTTCACAATAAATATGATTTTATTGATAATAAACGGCGGAGACTTATTTGTCCTTCTAATAAAATTCGCTTCATTCCGCTAATTTAAATCCGATGCGAAAGTCCCACTCCCGCGTTGACCATTACTATAATTTGATTTTATCATAATCACAGTAATCATCACAAAAAATCACAGCAAACGTCATAAACAGGAAGGAACACTACTAAGCCATATAAGTATTTAAATTAAATCGTATAATTTTTTTCAATTGAAATGCCCAACAAATTTATTTACACATTATAAGATTTTCTATTATATAAAGGTATTTAAAATTTATGTTAGCAGCAGTTACATTTTTTAGATTAAATCCCCTTGAAATCCCATTTTTAATATTTACAAAAATTGCTATTTTCGCATGTTTTTTGCAAACTCTGTTTCTTCAATTTGCAATTTCTTAGTTAATGAATGTAACATGGAATCTTATATTTTTCGAGTACTTAATGTGTAAATTGCAATAAATAGCGCAAAATTGTAAACAATGAAATTCAAATTTGAATTTTTCATTTTTTTTGCATAGTCTGAGAAAATTTTCCATAGTAATGTATATTTTTTGTACACCATCAGAAAGTAGAGATTACAACGAACAAAAAAAGTACCAACTTTAAAAAAAAACAACTTTTTTGACGTGAGAATTTTCAATTGCAAATGAGGTTACTTTTTCGATGTAAAATAAAATAAGGTGACAAAAATATATATTTTGAATCGGAAAATTTACAGTGTATTTAGAACATAGGAGCTAAGTATATACAAAATTTCGTGAAAAAGATTTTTTTGTGGGAGATAAAAATAAAAAACCAAAAAGTCGGTCATTTTGATTTTATACACATATATGAGATTATGTGAAAAAAGTGTAAACACAAAAGTTGTAGAACTTTCTATTACCCACGAATTTGCCATTTAATTTTTTTCGATAAGAGTTGTAGTTTTACCGGAAATCGTGATAAACCATTTTCCAACCTTAAAAGTTAACCCCCTCCCACTACCCGACCCCCAATCGACCGTAAATTATTTTCCCTCTTATTTTCGTTATATTTTCTTCCTTTTCCAATGGATGTCATCCTGTTCTAAGTTTTTTTTCGCATTTTATCTTTTGCAAAAGTTTCGGCCTTGGCCTGTAGCCCGCGCACTAAGATGCGCGTGTCATGAGGATCTTATATACTAGTATGTATATAAATCTGATTGCTCTGTCTTTACATACAATGTTTTTGAAAACTTATGCGATAAATTTACATTTTGTGACGTACTTAACGTAGACTTACCATTTTTTTTAAGTTTTATCTATGTGTCCTTAGGCTTTTTTTATTAATGAACAACGATTTGACACGATAATATTTGAAATACAAAAAAAATGCGGTCATTCAAATACCTAATTCGTTATACACTATGCCAACGATGCGTAATGTTTTTGTTTGTCCAAACAAATATCTGACACAGGTTAAGGTATTCCAATAAAATTTGTCATAGGGATAGATTATTCTCTAGAATAAGTATTAAAATACTTATTATACAAAAACTATTTACAAACACCCGAAATAATAGAAGTAATATCCAAGCGAGGACGGAAATCGGTATTGTAATAAAGGGATGAATGGATTTAAATCCAGAACGGGATGGGAATTGGTCTCAGACAAAGTCAAATTTTAATATAGACACATTAAATGGACGGGAAACGGCTGGCAAGAAATAAAAAAAAATACAAAAATGTTTTAAAAAAAATACCCATTAAGCTGGTGTACATTTTTAATACAAATGCAATCTATTCCTTGTATGAATTTTAACATCTTTTCGTCTTAACAATGAGTAAATACAAAAAAATTGGTTGCCTGTAAAGTCGGTATACGGGCGAAAGTTTTACGTGACAACGACTTTGAGTGGTAAAATCATTTTAATGTGAATATTCATTCGTATAGTAGGAAGAAGGATGAAATAATAGTAACAATTTAAAACATTTATTTATACAAAGAATTATATTTAAAACATTAATTTATACAAAGAATCTCGCACTGAATTTCATATTAACAAAATTTTATTTTTACCTTTACACATACATACGTATTTATATACAAATATACATACAATAACTTGCAATACATTTGCGTACAATGAAACAGCGTTTACTACAACTTAACTTGTTCCTATCTGAGTGGAAGGGACGCGTGCCTTTCACTTTTATGTGTCTCTCTCTCGCTCTTAGGCGGGCTAACCATGCCCGAGTGGAAGGGACGCGTGCCTCTCACTCGCTCTCATTGTGAGCGCATAACGTGAGCGGAGCGTAACGCAGTTTCTTGAAGTGTCACCCGGCAAACCAATTTATAAGACGTTGTCACGTCAAAATTAAAAAAAAATGATAAAACATAATCATACGTATGTAAATAAAACGCATACGTGTGACCTTATTTCCAGTATTTATCTCTTGAATCCGTAAAATGATTCATGACCGTAATCGTTTGGTACAACTTACCTGACGTGCATTGTGATCCACAGTTAAATTTATCATTATAACGCAGTCAGCGCGAGCAAAGGGTACTCTTACAAAACCGACAGCAGTACTTGGCAGTACTGGAAGGCGGCGCGGGCGCAACGGTCGCGTGCTTTTGTGTCGGCCTGTATAACTGCATACCTTATTTTGTTTCATATAGAAGTTATGTAAAATACAAACTCATGTTGGTTTCCATTGATTTATTTTATTTTTAATTTGAACATTACGAGTATTAAATTTTAATTGATCGTTCAACGTAATTATCAAGTATGGTGAACAAATTGGAGATTGAAGGAGCGCGGGCAGTGAGTCGTTTTAGACGTATTTTTTCACAGGTACGTAACCATAGAAAATTTAAAAAACTTATTGTTATTAAAATAACTTGTATACGTAATTTTAGGCAATAAAATTATTTAAATACAAAAGCCTTCATGAAATAGAAATAAACAATATAAGTATTAATAATAATGTGAAAATAAGTGAGGTAAAAACGTAAAATTTATTATAAATCACATGTCATTTTTAGTCGTTTTTAACTGGTATAAAATTAACATTTTTAACTTTATTCGTTATATAAATTATTATTATTATTATAACAAATAATATTGTTTGATTAAAAATAAAATTAGGATTCGTTAATTTAACACACACTGCATTAAAAACAATTCCGAACCGCTAAATTAATAAAAAATATGTCTTTTTAAAAAACAATTGATTTTCTCATTAAACCGTTTTTTTTTGCAATTAATAAAAACCATCCTTGTACTCGTTGCAATATAACGTTCATGTTAGACATTAAATCAATGTTACGTCAAACTATCCTTTTAAGGTAAAAATCAGTTTTTAAATTAGGGATACGAAATATTTTATTATGTTCAAATTTATTTATGATGTATAAAAATATATTATTTTGTCTGTACGATAAAGATATGCTATAAAAATATTTTTTATCATCAACTACAATTATGTGTACTGTAAATATACATAAAAAAAATGGTACCAATTAACATTCTTAACCCATTGTAAGATATCGAAATAGTAGTTTTTAATTTACCTACACTATTTAGTTTCTTTTTTAACTTATTTAATGTCATTACAACAAAAGTACAAAATTAAATTAATTAACATTTTAAGGAAAATAAAAAAAAATTGTTTCAGCTAGTAGCATGCATGTCCCCGAACTTCCTCCTGATGGACCTTGGGATGGCGATCGGTTTCCCGACCATAGCGCTGCCGGAGCTGCTGAACGCCGAACATGGCCTATCGCTGGACGACCATCAGGCGTCATGGTTTGGTAAACCTGCTTTTTTCGTTGTGCGCTTCAAAAATTAAAAAAAAAACCCCCACCCCAATTGTCTAGAGTTTTTGTGTGTCTGTGTGTGTTAGTTTTGGATGGATCAACAGATTTAGATTGAACTATCGGCAGCAAATTTTATTTTATGGTGAAGAAATTTGTGAATACCCACTCGAAGTTTTCTGCACAAACATACTATTTTAATTTTTTTCTCGCAGGCATTTTGAAGTAAGTAAACAATCAATCCCATAATATAATCGCATCTGTTTTTCAAGAAACTACGTCGTTTGTGCAAGCCACTGTGAAATTTGATCGCAAAAGATGGTCAGAGAAACATATTTACAATCATGTTTCATTCAAATAATTTCTATACGAATTGAGATGAGATACTCGACAACCAAAAGTTTTATGCGGTTTACATTCCCTGAAAAGTTCAACTCAATCGGTTGACTTTAATTTTGAATAACCTCAATTATAATATTTTCAAAAAGGTAACTTCTTAAGTTAACCACATGTACTTTGTTAAAGAAAAAAATCTTTTAGCTTTTAGGTAATTATTTCCATTTAGTAGTAACTTTGTATTTGATTATAGTAATTTATACTTTAGAGTAACAAATAGTTCACTTATTATCTTGAAAAATAACTTTTCTCAAATCCCAACCACTAACACTGGTGCTGCTGTATATATAAAAATGAATCTATGTATAAAAATGGATGTTTTTATATATAAGATCGCAAAGCTGGTCATACATTTGATCGATCATCGCCAAACATTTATACATCTGTGCTTTTTCATGGAAATGGTTTTTCTATTTTGCTTACTAGCAATTGTCACCGACTTTCGCGTGTTCATACTGTTGAACGGAATTACTGTACCGACTCTAAAAATTCTTTTACCTGTAGAAAACTACACTATCTCCGAGTAACATACTCTATATTTTATTATGATATGTTTCCTGGCATCGTAGAAAACGGAACTGTGACCAGTAGCGATATATAAATTGAAAGTAATTCATGGAGCATAATCGAGAGCTGCAACGGAAGTCAAAAATAAGCGCGGGATCGGGAATGGAATTAAGAGCGAGGACCGAGGACCGGATCGAAATCAGAAAGAGTATCGAGACCAGAATCGAAGAGGGGACGACATCGGGATTGATAACGAAATTGATCAATGTGAAGGAATTCATTACATGACCATGTGGGTAAAGCCGCGAGCAGAAACGTAGTTTATTACAGAATATACGAGAAAATAAAAGACGGGAACGGAAATATAATCATCGGCGGTACGTCGCACTGATCTAACTGCCTACGCCTTGAACGATTATTAAAAATTGTCGGACATAAAGGCGAAATGAGTCTTAAAACACATTTTACTATCTCTACAGGCACGCATTTAAATGCGAACTCCTTAAATACTCACCGCTGATAACAATCGGCACTCGATTAGCCTACGAATGAACTAAATCTTGTGTCTGATGAAGGCCGTCGTCACGCATGCGTACAATTGTGATAGTCTTCAAAGATCACGTGAAAAATGATTTTCAATTTTTAGGCGTTACTGAAATCTCGATTTTATCAATGGGTAACATAGGTTGTGTTTGTCATAAATTTAACAATATCATGCAGCAACGTTCTCAAAACTGGTTAAGAAATTAATAGACTAAATAGAGTTTCTGTGTAGTGACTACATAAATTAATAGGCCATTTCGGTTACTCATAAGAAAAAATTTAAAATGAAATCCATTCGATAAACTCTATAATGTTACTTCACTCGACAGAGTCGTTAAAAATTCGAATCCCGTTTTAAATGTATACTCTTCGTTTATTAAACCTTTTGTTTAGAAGTTGCTTTTAATTATTTGTGTGAAAGAAAAAACGAACAGTTTCTGCGTTTTACATAAATTTATTTTGATCAAACTCGTATGCGTAGATTTACAAGTTTGAGAGTAACTAGTTCAGCAGTTTTCGCGGGGACAAAAGAAATAGAAAACATTTCATTATCGCACCTAATCAAATACAGCTTAAAATCTTCCCCGAAATATTGTAAATGAATCAGCAAATACGCATGTCAATATTTTCCAGTAATTAAATTTTGTGGAATGCGCTCACAGACACAAAACGAGCTACGAATTCACTTATTCAACGATATTGTAAATGTGTGTGTGTGTGTGTGTGTGTGTGTGCGTTAGTGTGTGCGCATGCGTTTTAAGTACGTTCATTTGTACAAACAAAAAGGTGGGCCGGGCCACCTACGTCTATATAACGATAGAATCAATTAAAATATTATCCTCAAAATTATTAATTAAAGATCTCATTCAGCTATATCATAATGCCAAACCAATATTTAGTCGTACCACATTTTAGTCGATTTACTCAAACGGGTCTATAACGCCGCCGTCTGATTCAAAAACATTAAAACATTTTCACTCTTATATACGATTTCGCCCACGACTCCGCCTTCGCGGACACAGAACGAATTTCTTCATCTCTTGTGTGGGCCATACGCGCTCTCAATCAAGACCCCCACCACTATTCCTTTTTCGTTCCTGTTACTGGTCCCGCTCCGGATGCCAATTTTAGTCACTCTTGATTCGAATCGCGGTCCCGCTTTTCATTCCAAGCGCAGTCTCGATACAAATAGATTCCAATTCTGGTCCCACTCTCGTTCTCGGTCCTGCTCACAATCTTGATCCTGAGACCTCTCATCACACTCCGATGCCAATTTTTGTTTCTAATATTGGATTCGCACTCGGTTTTGAACTTGATACCGTTCCCTATTTCGATCCTTCCCAGTCTTGATTCTCCATTCTACTCCCCTGCTCGTAACTTCGATTCTGTTACCGGTCACGATATGGATGAAGAATGAATAAATGCTATTTAAAGTATCACAATAAGAAGAACCACACACAAAGACATCAGAAAACAATTAATTACAAGTTACCAATCATTTTAAGACTTCAGAAGATCACACGGAAATGTTCTCACCTTTTTCATGTACTATAAGGCTTCAAAATTCATACTTAAAGACAGCCGTCCATCGTTAACGATTACTTGGATGCTTGCTAAAGTTATTTTTGACGTTGGACTGTGGCATCCGATGAAGGTACGATATTTATTTATTAAACTCTCCGATGTAGACAGACGAGGTGATAAATAATAATATTATCATTATTACACACATTAAGGATAATGACGTTGTGATAATTATTTATTTATAATGGAAAGTATTTTAAGACTTTGTTACGAACGCAGTAAAGTCGTCACTGTCGCCTTGCAAAAGCATTGTTTATCATTTCGCTATCTGCTGGACAGCGGTTGCTATAGAAAGTAAATCTAAAGTTTGAAGAACGTTACATAGTTTAAAAGTTTTAAAATTGTGTCTATTCACTAATCTAAGGATATATTTGACGTAACACCTGCGGTGAACTTCAAAATCTCATTCGTACTAACTGCTAACTGTCAAAATCAAAAGTTAAACACGTCATAATATCTGTAAGATCACTTTAGATGACTGTCAATTTTGAAAGTTAAAACAGTGCATTTTGACGTGGTTAATTTCTAAGTATAACGGTTAATTGTTGCAAATAAGAGTTTGAAACACATCTCCTTAAACATCCATATTTGTACAACAATATCATCACGAAACCGATTCTATAGCAGTTTACAGAAAAGCATGAGAACGTCGTACGTCCCCAGTCCTTCACAGCAGCGTTGGTGGGCGCTTTGGACTTTTCTAAATTAGAAAGGATACAGTCTCAGCATCATCGGCGAACACTTCACTAACGTTTATTCACTAACTTCATTCACGTTCGCCGACTGTATAGCCGTATTCAGGCGCTGTGTTCGGAGACTCCAGTAGGGTTTCTCGAGAATCGATCTAGAAATGATCGAAATTCATATCGAAGACCCACGTTCTACTCCCGTAATACTCGACATCTTTCCAATAGGCGTTGTCGATGGATGCGTCTACTAGGGAGACACTGTACGATCCGACTTCTATTAAACGGATCATACGATTTTCAAATCAAATACATATAAATAAAGATGAGAGTGTTTCAACAGTGCGTATTGCTATGTAGTCGTGATATACGAATGCCAGACATAGTCCCCCTCTGAAACAATCAAAAGGATTGAAATATTGGACATAGATCGTAGAATTTGAAACTTAAAATCACAATAGATAACCCACATCGCTCTTAGAAAATAATATAGTACATAAAAACGTATTAATAGCTTATTCGACTCTTGTAATCGCTTTTTCGTATATGAAACACTAGTGATTTCTCCGACTTAGGTTAAAATTCAAGAATGTTTTAAATTTCCTCGAGGGTTCCAATCAACATTTTTCTTTTGCACTAAAATTATCCTAATACGTTCTATTACATTACAGAATCTACGTTGATACAAAATTACATTTAAATCTGGTCCCCGATTCAAGCGCGATTGATGGTCAATCATTCAAACATACATACTTTTACATTTATAATCTGAATATCAATGAGTTTACAGTTTATACTGTGTCATTAGAACCGCCAAATCCTGACAAAACGAAGATTTATCGTTTCACGTCAGAGTTCATATAATATTATTATGGATTATGTTCCATCTTTTAAAACATTTTTCTTTGCCTTTTTGATAGAACATCATAATAAATATACTACATAAAATAATTAAAAATAAATTTATATACAATAATTTTAACTTTCTAATGACGGAATAAAGAGCAAATAGCGAAATGGACTTATTATATTAATTCCGGACATAGTAAAATCTTTAGAAAATCTTTAGAAAATTGTTTGAACAACTTTCACCCTATTCACATCATTTCATGAGTTCATTTTATAATTTCCTTAAAATTAATTAAGCGATAATTTTATAAAAATAAATGGTTTCCGTGACATTTAAAGTGACCCGATGACCCTGTAGATTCTTAGCAACTGTTATCATGCTATTGCGTTTACTATCCTTGGGTGTATAGAACGTTTGTACTTCATGTCCTTTTTTTAATACCATTTTTAAGAGACTAACGAGCTACAAAAGAATAGCAGTTCACCGACGCCCATGGACACTTGTAAGTCCAGAGGAGTCACTAGTGCGTTGACGGTCCTTACGAAAAGAAGATAACTGATGGTGGGAAAACAGACCGCCGGGTATCATATGATAGACAATAGGATATGATACCCGGTGTCAACCAAGGAAACACTACAATATATTTAGCAATAGACACCTACTCAAAATATAACAATAATTGTAACTACATTATATTATCGTAATAATTGGATTGACTTTTAAGTGGTCTAATATTTTTCATTTAATTTTACTTAGGAGAACTGTAAAAATATCTTAAAAGTGGATATGTACCTACCTACCTTCTTGCGAGATAAACACATAGATTGTACCTACATATTGATGAGTAGAAAAAGTAAGTTGATTATTAAGTTGTAGAAGAATACGCAACTATTTTTTTACTTTTTAGTGCGTATTAATTTGTTTTGGAATAATTTTTTTTGAAGTCGGTTAAATTTTTTGTTTATTTTTTGATTTTTAGTGAATCTGAAGTACACTAACTAATTTGTCTGAAAAAGGGTAGACCTACTAAACGTGCTGCTCATAAATCGCACCCTTACTGTAAGCCGCTAAGGAATTCCATTGATCATCATATTCGATTACCACAATTACTTGTCCATACGACCTTACGATAGGTGACTCAAATATATGGATAGCCTATAAAAGATTCGGCCGAGTATCGTTAAGAATTGAAGAGTTCCGTTACTTTGTCATGGATGCCATAATCAGAACCTAACCAAACTCTCTTCAAACTACCCTTGAAGTACATCCTTTCCAATAAGAAAAGAATCATCGAAATCAGTTGAGGTGATATTGAGTTATTCGTCCATTTGTCGCGCACATACTTAATGCAAATTTAAGATTTAAATGATTTTCTCATAGATCAGAACTGAACCAAATTAAAATGGGATCACACGGGAAACATCAGCTTTCAAATAAACAAAGAATTATCAACATCGGTTCATCCAGTCGAAAGTTCTGACGTAACAAATATCAAAAACAAAAAAAAAATACAGTCGAGTTAAGAACCTCTTCTTTTTTA
Organism: Eumeta japonica; assembly: GCA_005406025.1. NCBI lineage: Eukaryota > Metazoa > Arthropoda > Insecta > Lepidoptera > Psychidae > Eumeta > Eumeta japonica. The sequence continues at coordinate 9,649 of BGZK01002853.1, read as the reverse complement.
ATTTTGAAGTCAGTTAAAAACTAAGTATCTTTATTTTTTTTAGATGATTGCACAAATTATTATTTGTGCAATTTTTTGTGTCCTGAAAAACCATTTCAATGTATTTTCTAAACGTCATTCCCAATCTGATAAGCTAATATGTTTAGGAGCATTATTAGCAATTGTGAACTAATATAATACATTGACAGAAAATTGACAGAAACTTGACAAAAAAAATGACAGTTGTATTGAATTCGAAATAAATTCGCTTCCGAAGAAGGAGCATTACCTGCCGCAGTTTTTGAACTATATCGTTTTATTAAACATAAATGTCAAAATGAGGAATTCATACAATATACATTTAGATTCCACATCTTTTTTGATCTAAGTTAATGTAACAGTTGGAATATAAGTTATTGAATTTCTTTTTAATTACAAAAAAAAAAAGTAAATTGGGAAATTTTTCTGTTTTCAGTCCCATTTTCGAAAATCGAGTTTGCATCAAATATTGACGTTTTATAAGCCTTGGACCTATCTTGACCATCTTGTGTGCGGTGTATGTGTGCATTCAAAAGGATCCACTCGACTTACATTTCTTGAAAATTTCAAGCCATTCGGTCATTTTTTTTTAAATAGTTTGTATAGTAATTGAGACCAAAATGCTATCAGGTCTTTTCCCCAAAAAGTTACTTCGTACGTCTCAAACCGATTCAAAATCGATCAGTTCGCTCGGGATATTGCAATTCAAAACTTCAAGAAAAGTATTTTGTCAAACAACAACCAATGCGTGCGTACGTGTGTGCGTGCGCACGTATGTTTGTGCGTGTGCACGTGTGTGTGTGCTAATCTCTCATTGTCTTTAGGCTTAAAAGTAGATTATATATCTGCTTCAAGGCGGTTTAAAAACAAACTCAAACATCTATATATATATATAATCGTCCCAAAGGAAGAATGACTTTTCTCCACTACACGGCCTCTTTTCCTAAGAGAAAAACCTTTGTTTCGCCGAGTATCACTTCGTCCCAAATTATCTGTTCTTTCAATACTAAAAAACATAAAATGGAATAAAAAAGGATAAACATTTATAGTCTTGAGCTCGAAGATCTCAAAAACACAACTATAGATATATTGTCGTGTGCTTCAATTTGGAAAACAGACAAGCGTTTTAGGGACAACCTGAAGGGTCAACTGTTTTTCAAATTCTTTCAATTTATTTATACTGCAAATATAACTATATTTGTTATTTTGTGCAGCTACTACAAATTATGGTAATCAAATATTTCGTAACACTGTTCAACAGGAGTACTATACAATGATAAAAAAACATCTAGTTTTTTTTATCAAAAGCACATTAATTAACAAAGAAATGATATGAAGAATCTTTACGTGAAAGGGCTGTTATGTATTATGAATTTAACCTTTATTTTACTTTTTTTTTAAATATCCATTGATTATTTCTTCAAATTGTATTTGCTTATATGCATTATACGTTCGTACAAAGAATCAATCAAAATCCTCAAGTCCCTAATTTTGCTTCTGATTTAATTCGAGTTTCATTGAAATCTGAATCGGCTCTCTTACATTTCAGGTAGTGTCGCTTTCCTATGCCAGCCTTTCGGAGCGGTATTATCTGGACCTTTAGTCGACTTTTTCGGTCGCAAGAGGGCTACTTTCATTTCGAACATACCCCACACGATAGCATGGATACTAATGTATTACGCTCACAGTGTACCGACGCTTTTCGTGGCGAACGCGCTGCTCGGCCTCGGCACCGGTGTTATGGAGGCGCCTATAAATTCTTACGTCGGTGAAGTCAGGTTTGTATTGTTTACAAATAAATAATAAATTCATAGTAATTATTATCATATCATCATCTTATTACAGATTATTTTTAACAACGAACCACATTAGTTTCGACATATATTATTTCCATGTTTCATCGGGAATTGCTTTTTGTTATATCGGAGATTGTACTAGGTTATGCTGAAAAATTCTGGAACTCACCATAATAATATGGTAAAAACAATTTAAGGTTTTAGAAATGGAATTCTTAAAAAGTAATTTCCGTGTTAGGTTGTGTGGATTGTCGTTTGTTTTTTCATTGCAACATCGTTTTACAAATTGCATATCAACATTACAATGAATTTAAATCAAGAAAATATGCGCGCCATGATTTTTTACGATTTTTCCTATTGCTCAAATCGTTAAGAAAGCTGCGAGAGACTTCAACTGGCATTTAGTGATGAAATTTTATTTCGTAGTTCTGTGTATTTCAGCTTCAGTGAATTCAGACGTTGATCTGATCACCTCTTGATTATTTACGTAAAGGTTGGCCGACTACTACAATTATCGAAACTTATGTTGGTACGAGAACTAATCGAAAGTAATAGGAAAAATTACTTGCGAGAAAATTCGTACTGTAAAAAGCATCGGTATGAGCCAACTGCAAAAGATTTTACATGCATATCCGAAGATTTGAAAGTTTTTCAATCCATGGATACAGCATGATTTAACGACTAATTAGAAACGACTGCATGTAAAGCGGTTTCGTAAAGTGATAAGAAAATGTAACGGAGGACAATGATTGGCTGCATATAACATAGTCAAAAGCGACGGGAGCTCGATATACTGCTTTGAATCTGGAAGAAAAAGCCAATCTGTAGAATGGGTCTTTCTGACAATTTGCCGACGAAAGTTAAAAAAATTCGAAGCATTGATATCAAAATGTTTGCTTATTTTTGATCAGATCACGACCTTAGACTATAATAATGCTAGGAAACTAAAGGACAGCAATTTTTACGTGGTCCGTGAGTACGTACTTGCCCAGAGTGTTTGAAAAATTTTGCGAAAAGCGTGCTCGCAACAAAGTCGATTTTTCACAACGACAATGCGTCCACGCATTTTACTAAGGTAACGGGTCAGTTTTTGAAGATCCCAAATGTTGAGCTTATGATCCATGTGCCATACAGTCCGGACCCTGCACGATTGTACAAACCGCCGCTTCGATTATTTAACCGAAGCGACGGTTAATGCATTGCACGAAGTCATCGAAAACATTTCAAAGGAAAACAGGACCAACTACATTTTACAATGGTTCCAAAGAATACAAAAGTGTATAAATAGTGAGGCTTTGTAATTCCTAAAACAATAACTATAATATAATATAGTACATGGTCTCATTAATAAGAATCCAGAAATTTTTAGTATAGCCCACGTAGTAAACTTTAATGTATAGTATTTTATTAAGGTAGTCACGGTCTGGCCAACTTAGCCGCAGCGCGAAAATAGGCCAGCGCAACCGGTGACAAACCGCACTCTCACAGAATACAGATGTAAAATAGCAGCTTCTGCTGCTGCTTTCATCTAGTGAATGAAAATTCCGGTGGCCCACACCTCCTCCATTACACATCCTATTCCTTCCTAAAAGTTGATGTGATCCACTCCCTTCACCGTCAGATATCCTATTCCTTTCTAAAAGGCCTACAGCGCATTAGTTACTGTTACGTGACTGCTATGGGATAAAGAATGTTTATTAGCGGCGGATGTAGAAACGGACTTAGGAGTAGGTGGCATATGAGACATCCGGCCTTCGTGCTTAGGCTCGCAATTGAGGGTTCGCGTTGTATTCGATACATTAGAATACGAGCTCGCGAATAACAAGTAAATAGTAAAAGATGGAAACGAGACGAGGGCTGTGGCTCAAATGCACGAGCTTCGGTAGTGATAGAAAATTGGATTGTTAGATGTAATTTGATAAGAGATCGTATTAAAATTCGTAAGGAGAGAACATTGAAGGACCTATCAATAAACGGTTCAGAGCCTGAGACTACTCTATGGTGGCTCGCATGCTCGTTTGCCCCTAAAAAAATCCTATCTATCTTTTAAAAAAGGCACGTACCGAATTAACGAAAACACTTCACGTTTTCAGCGAACCGTCTGTGCGCGGCTCGATGTCGACGTTAACGCAGCTGTTCTGCGCGTGCGGCATATTCATTGTTTACTTCTTGGGCATAGCTGTGCCTTGGAGGCAGGCGGCGCTCATCTGTTTAACCGTTCCGTTAGCTTCCATGCTGCTGATCTTGCTAGTGAGTACATTGATGTATTTTATTACTTTAATGGAATATTTTTTGTATCCGTATAAATTTTTACAGTGGTATCTCCGAAACAATCCTAACGACTTCGATGTAAAATTGCGAATTGATAAAATTTTGCTTTTCATGTTTATCTATAAAGGTGTATTTCCTTACGAAATGCCATAAAAAATCCTAAGTGTCTGTGTGTCGCCATCTCGTAAGGTAATTTGAAAAGAATTATATTGTTGCTGCATTATTAGTTTTCTACAACAAATAACACTGCATGATATAGACGGCAGATATATCAAATCATTTAAATAATTGAAAAATGAAGTTATGCAACTTTATCTTCGAGCAAGGAAATCACATTCTCAAGAACAATTAGTAAGATGTCGCATAAATCGATCAATATCAATCAATATCAATCAATATCAATCAATATCAATCGATATCAATCAATATCAATCAATATCAATCAATATCAATCAATATCAATCAATATCAATCAGTATCAACCAGTATCAATCAGTGTCAATAAATATCAATAGTATCGATCAATATCAACCAATATCAATATCGTCAATATCAATTAGACGAACAGATCTACTTTGTACAGAGATTTGTGTACTTTCTTTCTTAATTTTTAATCCTTTCTTAATACTCGCCTACGTTATAACGTAGATGAAACATAACGTAGCATGTAGAAAGCATGAAATTCTATTCTATGAAAAATTGAAAGAGTTGAAGGTACAGATATCTTACTTTTTACTTATAAGTAAAAAACATTAAGTTTGACATCTCTACTATGTTGAGAAAAAATAATTACGTACAATGATAAAATATATATTTTTTTAATTAACTATAAATAGGTAAAACACGGGTTGAAGTGTTGCATGGAAAATCGAAACTTCTATTTTTGCGTGATTAATCCATTTATTTAATTACTACGAAACTAGCTAGTTTGCTATAGTCACTTTTTTTGACTTCTCGTTTCCGCGTACAGCATACATGTACGTGGAAATGACAAGTCAAAAAAAAAAAGAGGTTCTATCTTCATATTTCGAAAATAAAAGTTTTTTCACATATAGAAAGTTACACTGCTCTTGAGTTACACAGCCCAAATTTTATTTTCATGCTATTAGTATTTGCTACGTCTTCGTTCAAATCAGAACCGTGAGTGGTGAAGTACTAATAACATTTTTCTCAATGAGAGGAAAACAAAACTTGTTGAATTTTCCTTGACTAGTGCTAAACCGGTCGAATGGTCAATGGTCGAATGTTCATAATGGTCAAGAACGAGATACTGGATATCGTAGACACGACCTTAATCTTTGGTCTCACTTTAGATGCTAAATTGCGTTGGAATTCTCATGTTAATCAAGCAAATACGGTAATTTAATTTTTGAAGTAAAGCTTTTAGGCGACCTTTCGATGATCGATAAATGGACTAGAATCGAAAGTGAAATTCCAAGGACGCGTCACGTTTAGACACATTTTTCTACGTGAGAGACGAAAAATATAACATAGGGAGAAGGGGAAAGATAGAGAGGAGAAATACATTCTAACGCCACTTTAGTGAACTGAAAGAGAGCGACGTATATACAACGGTACAAAGCGATAACATAAGATACTGTCGTGCATGCGCGCGTTATAGATGTACTCGTTACAGAAGCTATATGCGAATAGCTAAAGTACTTACCACGCGTTATATAATTAATACTAAGCATTGTATTTGTCACTATTTACGTTTTTAACTTTTGTGTCATGTGATTGTTTGATTAAATCTGTGAAGAGTTATTATTTAAAAAGTTCTACTTCTATAAGGTGTACGATGATGTACACACATCTTTTTGTTGATTTTTAAGTCAACACGTTATAAATCTTTCTTAAATAGATTATTTAGAGTACAATTTTTAATTTATTCAACCTTTCTGTTCGACCATTCGAAATCAAAAATATCAACAAAGATTGAAATACATGTCCTTTATTTTACAAATTACCTGCTACAAATATCTTTTCTTGTGTTCATAATGAGCTGAGGCAATACAAATCAGATAATTAGTTTGTACTTTACGATCTACAACAAAATAATTACATGACTTTCGCAAATATAATAATGTCTGACTACCTTCAAGGGCCATTAAACGTGACTGACACCTCACAACGTTCGGATGTTTTCCTTAAAAAGGAAAACATCCTTTTTCACCTCCTTATGTATATCGCATTCAATTTCGCTTTTGCTTTTTTCGAGCACCGTGACCTTAGTCTTTTTAATATTTACTTTTTCCTTAAGAGTATGGTACAGAGGGTGTTTGACAGACAGCTCAGCCATTCTGAGTCCACACTCAAACTCTTTCAAGTCATACAGACAACTATCCGTAAATAAGTTAAACAGCCAAGTTCATGTTACTCATTTCTGTCGAATAGCTATAATGTCAAACCAGTCGGTGTACCTCCGGTTATTTGTTGACGCAGGCGCTGGAGTTTCTGTAAAGATATAGTAGTGCCTTTATCACTCCTCCATTATCGTGATCCATAAAAAGGATTTTCCACAAATCATACCAGACGGCTGGTACACACTTTTTCAGATCTATTAAAAGACAGGAATTTTTTTTGGCCCTTGACGACACGCGCGCTAATGAGACGAGTCAGTTTTAAAGACTTTGAATATTCGAGTTGAGGAAAATCTTTATAACTTAGGAAATTTACACAAAATGTTTATAAAAAATAAACATCGGACGCAAAAAGTAATAAGATCCATTAAGTAAACTTCGGGATTAGCACAAACATAAAGAATGTGGAGATAAATTGTTGCAATAATAAAAAAATGTGCACGTACCAAAGAGATCTAGAATTATATGTCTCATATATTTCTAAAAAAAACTATACAAAAAGCCTCTTTCAGAACCTTCTTTTAAATTCACATATTATCGAAAAGTCACTTTTAGAAGTCATCAGTAAATTCAAAATTCATATTGAAAATGCCTTTTTGTTGGAATTTAAAATAAAAAGGCCCTATGATCAATATAATAAAGCACATCGCGTATTTATAATACAGTTCTGATATGAAACTAAAGCATTCAAATACTGCTTGATATATATCTATTGTGTCAAAATTGCATCATCCATTGCAGGAACACACACTTTCGCAATCTTTTAATCTCAGGTTAAAGGAATTGGATTCTTTAACCCTCGAGCCGGTTTAGTTCGGGTTGAGGACTTGTAAAGGCCGTTATCACTAATCAAGTTACAGCATCCGACACCGGCAGCTTAAAGTTGGACACGGATCTTTGATTTGACTTGTATTAAAAAGTCATTAGTAATTTCTCTCGTGCTCATGACTACAACCGGATAACTTCTCATTCGTTTGCAACACGCTAGCCACTTGACCGCCGCCAGCACATTATGTCAGATTGTCTTTGAATTGTTTGTTTATTCAACTGAATTGAATTGTTTACATCGAACGCAAATATATAATGAATCTTATTACATTAGGGCACGTCCATTAATTACTAAAGAGGTATTTTTTTAAATTTTGGACCTCATCCCCCTTGATGCAATTTGGTGTGATTTTAAAATTACCCTCCTTTTTCTGACATGAAATAAAATATTCAAACAATATTTTTTAATAATTCAAATAGGTTGATATTTTTATGCTTTTGCTTCTTAAAAAAAAGTTGCTGATGTTTTCTCTCCATTATACTTTTTCTGTTAAAAAAGAAGAGGAAATAATGCATACTACATTTATTAAGATGCCCTTGTACCGACTTTTATTTAATGTCATGTTAGCAAAGAAAATATTGAAAATATTTCTATAGACATCCTCGGATAATAATTCACTAGTTTACACGGTTTTCATACTCCAGCTGAAAATTATTATTTTATTATTCATTTAGGTAAAATTATCCAGAAAAAATAATAAAAAAATTCTGTCACGTCTAGTTTAAGAATTATTTATTTACTTAACTGGAATACATAATTTTGGTATTGTTACTACAAAAAATAAAAATTACTAATTTTTGCCTTCTTTTTAAAATTATTTGAATCAGTTTCTCTTATAATGAACCAACAGTAATCCCCTAACATGTTTTCATTCCAAAATCCTTGACGTCGTTCTTCAAAAACCTTTAAATCTTAGTGGAAGCGTTCCCCTTGTTCGTCACTCATACTTCCTAAGTTTTCAGAGAAAAAATTCAGATGCGAGTGCAGAAAATGAATCTTCAATTACATGTTTACTCCCATCTGTTGAAAATTTCCCAATAAATCGGTAACAATATCTTTGTAATTTTCATTTTTTTATTTTCCAAAAAATCTTCCACGACCATTTTGAATGACTTCCAAGCAGATTTTTCATTAACATATAAAAGGCTTTCAAACTGAAAACCTTTCATAATTCTACGAATTTGTTGGCCAACAAATATTTCCTCTTCCAGTTTTCCTTCTGTGATGTTTGGAAAGATTTTTCGTGAACACCGGAAAGCATCACTATTTTTGTCAAGCGCCTTTGTGAAATTTTTCAAGAGTCTCAATATGATGTGTAAAGGGGGTAGGTGGTGTTATTTGGATCTTGTGCTCGTGTTTAATGTTCACTTCGCCCGAAATATACCCATTCGGAATAGGTCATGCTTTTAACCACCCTGTAGTTCGAATAACATGCCGATGACCTTGAGGACGCCACACACTTCCATTGGTGTTCTTTATACTTTATTAAACTAATTAAAATACGCATTGTTTCATAGCTCTCTTTACAATTTACTGCGTGTCCTATCAGTGTGGACGGGTTCTTATTTCCGTTGTGTAATAAAACAGCTTTTAAGACTATATTTCGAAGAGTCTATGAATAAGCGCCACTCTCTTGTACTATAGTTTTGATTAATTGCTCCAAAAAGTCCCGGGACATCTGTACAATAACAATATTCACCTTCTCTTATGAAAAATTCTGTGTAAACTTTGTTTCTGTTTCGGAAAAAAACGTAACTTTTGTGTCTGGTTAAATTCCATTGTTGTAAGCGGGAATCAAGAAGCTCTGCTTTAGATTTTGATAATTGTAAATCTCTTATAAGATCATTTAATTCGGCTTGGTTAATTAAATGTGGAGTATCGTCTTGAAGTGAGAACTCGTCAGAATCACTAAAAATCGATTTGAATTCAACATCACTTTCATTGTTATCTAGTATATTTACACTTGAATTATCGGGACGAACTGGATGTAGTAGATCGTTCGAATGTAAAATGGGCTCAGTAACAGATACAAATTCGGCATATATGATACTTGGTTTATTTTTTTTTAAATTATATCCCATTGTCTTCATAAGACAAAAGTAATAATCATTTTCATGATTGCCAGGTCCTCTCCTTAACACTGGAGAACCAAATGGAAGGTGAATGTTTTGCTTCTGATAGCCACTGGAGTAAGACGATTATACAGCTTTCGCAAAACACATAAGGAATCCATTTTTATTTTGATTTGCGACAGGAAATCCAAAATAATGAATATATGCCCTTTTTTAAGAATCTATAATAGGTCTTCCCTTTTTTAAAAATATATACTGTCTACAAACATAAAAAAAAAACGATAAGAACTTTGCTTACACTTT
>BGZK01002852.1:0-39801 GCA_005406025.1 Eumeta japonica | reverse complement strand
CTTTAATATTATACAATGAATACATACATTCATGTATGTATTTCTATTAATAAAATTCGTTCATTTGATTCTACTTTATTAGTTTTTGACGTGACAACGTCTTAAATTAGGTTGCGGCTGGGAGTCACTTATGAAAAAGTGTAACGCTCGGTAACGTTACGATGAGTCACCGAACGAGAGAGGCCCGCCGAATGCCTTGCGTCTCTCTCCCACTCAACTATGATCGGTCTGCCGCGCTGCACTAGAGAATTAGTGCATAGCTTGCAAATGTATTGCAAGTTGTGTATGTATATTTGTATATAAATACGTATGTATGTGTAAAGGTAAAATAAAATTTTGTTAATATGAAATTCCAGTGCGAGATTCTTTGTATAAATTAATGTTTTAAATATAATTCTTTGTATAAATAAATGTTTTAAATTGTTACTATTATTTCATCCTTCTTCCTACTATACGAATGAATATTCACATTAAAATGATTTTACCATTCAAAGTCGTTGTCACGTAAAACTTTCGCCCGTATACCACCGACACGGGCAACCAATTTTTTTTCTAATTAAAATTCCTTTCTTTACGCTATATATTTATAATGGAATTATCTATATTTATACTATATCAGTTTTTTCCTCTCGTAGATCTGTCTGGCTGTGACAGACGGACAGACAGACATATCAGATCGTCCTTAAAAATTACTATTGCCACGAAGACTTAAAACAAGGCTTGAGGCGAGAGTTCAATTGTCTTTCATCGGTCCTCTCGGTGTCAAACAAAAGAATAAAGTCTTCTTTTTGTATTTCTAGAGCTATAATAGTCAATTAATTGAATACATTTAGAAGAAATATTTCAACGTATTTACATTGTAAAATAAGTTTAAGTGCTTAATATTATTTCGGCATTAGCTGTCTGTTCCCCCGTCGTGGGCACGTCCTCAATGTCATTTCGTATCGAGGGACTTGGATTTTGAAAGACGTTGTTACAGTGCTGATTGGTGATGTATAAATATTTTTAGCTTAATAAATCGATGTATTTGAGCATCTTTGGAATAAGTGATCTTATTATGAATCTTGAATTATGAGATAGATTTACAAGTTATCTGTGTATTTTGGAGTGAATAGTCACGATTTTAAAACATATGAAACGTGTATATAGTATTGTCCTTGTAACATGTTTCTAATATTTTTAAATTATAATTATTAAAATCATTCTAATGTTATAAATGTGAAAGTTTGTTAATCAATCAGGCTTTAAGGGCTGAGCAGAAAAGCAACTGAAATTTGAACGTAGTTTATTTTTAGAATAACATATAGGCTATAATTTATATAGATATTAACTTTTTTCACGCTTCACTTGCGTGATCGTAGAACAGATTCATTACTTATGCCGATGTGTGATCGCTAACAACAATGACCAAGAAAAGTTCAAGTTCGACATCGATTCGTGATCACAATCGCGAATCGGACAGGATCAGAATTAAGAGCGTAAGAGGTCGTTTCGTAATAAAAAATAGCGGAATCACATGTCTTCTCGGTGTAAGAATATGGGTTCTTCCGGTGTGGAACGACAGGCACCCAGACCGGGGTCATGGTTGATAATGATGTCGGTTGATACTAAAGATGAAGGAATTAATTACATGTTCAAGGGCGGAGCCGTGGGTGAATTCTATATATTTTGAACAGAACCAGAATCTGAATCGAGATCAGAATCGGAAACCAAAGCGGAGACACTTAAATGGAAAGGAATGGAAATCGTATATTTGTTTATTCGTATAATAGAAACTATGGTATTGAAGTCATTTGAACGGAACGAAAAAGGAAATTATGTATCTTGACAGAAATAATCGAAAATATTTCTAATGGAAAGTTTTTAATGCCTATTCACATAGATCTAAATACTTTGAACTGTATTAAAATCTTTTTTGTGATATTCACAAATTCTTATTTGTGAATATCACATTTTAGTGTTATAAATAGTTGTTTCTTTCGAAAAATACAAGTTTTATTCTCGCTCATGGAATACAAACTGTTCCGTATGCACAGCGAAATTCTCATGGTATGTCCATTTACAAAAGTTTCATTTTTTAAATGGATTTCAAATATTTTTTAATATCGTGCATTATTATTACCGTTAACGATTTTGCATTTATACATTTTACCTTTTTCGCATTTCGACAACAGAAAATTAGGCGCATTCGCCACACTACACAACTGTAGAAATGCGCGCAAAAAATATAAACGGACACGGTTGATCAATTAATTTGTTTATAATGGTGTGAAGAAGTGACAACGGTCGCAAATCCTCGGCGCCGGCGCGATCATAACAATTTCTGTAACGTCGGACGTCGGCTGCGGTCTAACATCGTGATGCACACACGAAGGGCGTAGCCGCCGCGCCGCGCGCCGCCGACGGAGAACCGCTAGCTCGGCGTATCAATTACCGGAGCCGGTCGGGTGCACCCAATTACCGGCGCGCGTTCGCATATGACGTTAAACTTTACCCCGCGCGCGAATATATCTATTAAAATCGATTTGAGTTTATGAAAGTCGCGTTTCGCATCAACACATCGCGCCCGCATAAAAGTGTCCCATTTCTTTAAACCCGGAACAGCCTAATTCCCGGGGTCATGCGATCGAGGCATAACCGTACGTACACAGTTAAGTGGGAAAAGACGAAAGTGCTCGTATAATGAATCCGTAATCGTGGTTATTATAAACGGATTAGACGCCGAAAAGCCCAATGAAGTTGTTTGTATAGTATGGTAAAAAATTATGAGATCTCTATTTGTTCGATTCTGTTCATATGCCATACTTATCCATACACATATTATAAATAATATTTTTAATGTTAATAGGATTAACAATAGAGTATACTTCTAGGAAGGGATATTTGTTATCCGGTAGGGCCGTCCTTATTAACGACGGAGTCGGCGCAATGAGAGTAGTCAAACGGTAGGTATCCATGGCGAACCTTATAAATATTTATAGGCTGGCGCGCGGCAACGGAAAGCTCCGGCGTCGGTAAGGGCGGGAATCGCCTCAGCCGCGCAATTAGGGAGCGCCGGAGCGCCCGGCCTCGCGATTGCCGCCTCACACTGCCTTAATGCGGTCCTCGCGGGCGTCTGACCGAACGCGTGATAACGAAATGAAATTGTATAAAGGCTTAGAAATAAAATAAGTAGGGCCTCATCCTCGAGCGATTTCGTATCGGTATTATGACGCCAGTTTACTTGTAGATAATGCACGTTGCTTTGTACTCAGGCATGAAAATAAAGATATACATTTTACGTGTAACGAGACGCGATCAAGAAACTACAGCTCGGTTGCACTTATTCGCCGGGTATTAGACATTCTTAGAAATTTTACTGCTTCTAGTTTTATAACTATTTTATATGCTGTGGCGATGTTTATTGTGATTGACTACTTATGCTGATCATTCGATATGCACTATCAATCGAATCCGTTGGATACAGATTGGCTATTGATTGATTAAATATATAAACCGTTAGTTTGATTTGAGAATATAATTTTCTTTTGCAACAACGGGATTTATTTTATTGTTTATTATATTTTATGATTGATTTTCATTCCTATTCCTCGTTTTAATACTTAATAGGCATTTTATATAAAGCTTCTATAGCACGTCCCAAATTTAACAAAAAAAAATTGATACATGTACTGAGTTTTCCGCTTTATTTTTCGATATTTAGAGAGAAATTTATATTATTGTGATGATAATTTCCATTGGATATAGTTTACAGTGTTTTTGTTATAAGATTCACATTTTTCTTTACATAATGTGCATGCTTTCTTATGTTATCTTTAAATTAAGGATAGGGGCGATGAAAGGTGGGACATTCGAGAATATAAGTGGATATTATATTCCCACACTATTAAAATAAATACTACCATGTTACTAAAAATATTAGTTGATATGTTGTAATAAATCAAATTGAGATTGCGAACTAGTGAGAATTAGAAACTAGATAAAATTCCGGTCACAGGATTAGAAACAAAAAATATACGTTATAATATTACGATTGAAATGCAAATATAAATATTATAATGTAATATTGTGAAATGAAAAAGGTCTTGTGGTATTTACGATTTTTTTTTCTGTGTAATAAAACGGTAGATGGCGCCTTCCAATGTTAGACAAACTTGACATACTATAATAAAAACACTTCGGGGATTTAAAACTTCTTAGATTACATTTTAATTATTCAAATAGCTCCATCCGTTTCGATCTATATTGAGATGTAAATTACAATGAAATACTTAAACACATCACGATATCTTAGGTAGTCCGGTAAAGTAAACAGTCACGTAACTAAAAGCAACAATATTGGCAGCGGTAGTGGTGTAACACAATGAGGCATGTGGAACATTCGCGGAGAGGTGCTAGTTGAGAAACCGTTTCGACTCATAAAATACACTATTTTATCACTTCATCGAATGAGTCAATGATTGTGTTTCCATTAAAATACCACTGATTTTTATTAGTCATGATGCCAGAACTGATGCTGACTGAATTCAATCGTATAGAGTTGTAGTTAAAAGTGTATTTAGAAGTTAAAAGGCCAGGTCATAAGATTATTTAGATCGAAAGCTATCATTCTCGGTATCCAAGAATGGTCTAAACGCATTAAAATTTTTCAACGTGATATTCTATACTTTCCACAATCATCGAGACATCTCTGGAACATATTAATGTCTGACTAAAAAATTGTGTTATAATTAACGGCTTTTGATTAAATTAATATATATTTTCAAAACGTATTTATTAAAATGTAACTAGTTTAATTTTTTTGGTACTATATTAATTTTAGTGAATATCGGTAATAGTAATGGTTACCAAATATATAAATAAATATTATAACAATGATTCAAAACCCTTAAGATAAAAATAATGTTGCATAAGTCATCAGTGTACATTATTACTAGCTGTGCCGTGGTTTTACCGTCCATCAACTTAAAGAAATCGGATTATGTATAAATGATTTCGATTAATTCGGTATAGACAATATTCTGCTCATATTTACGTATGGTATAGTATATATTTATTTTTGCCACAACCTGATCTAGATAAGGCAACATATAATTGTCTGAGTGAAGATCAATATTTTCAGTTCCACTAAATTAAATGGATTATGTTATCGATCGATATAAAAAATTAAAAAAACTCCAATTCCACGCAAGCGAAGCCGTAAGCAAGCCGTTGTATCTTTATAATTTATATTTTATTGATATACAAACTATTTTACCGTAAAGTTTCAGCTAATTCTGTTGAACCGTTAAAGCGTGATTGACTAACAAGCATCCGAACTTTCACGTTTATAATATTAGTTAAACGCTATCACCTACATCTCAAAAATATTCACCTATAACTTTGCTTATCAAAGTGTAGTTATAGCGGTATCAGACTTTTGTCCGCCCACTTGTCAGTACTGTCTATCGCTCATCGCCGTCAACATGAATATTAACTTACCAAACAGATATTTTTTATTACTTAAAAGGGGCTTTAATTGCTTAAATTTAATAGTCAGATATATGATGTTGCAGTATTTCATATAGGACTGAATACTGCCGATATTTTTTTATATATTTTATATGTAAGAAGGGTACTCCAAAAAGATCTAGATCCTCAAAAAATATAATATTTATTACTAACATCTATCTTTTCAACATAGTCACCCTGAACATGTACACATGCGTTTAAACCATTTGAAAAACTTGTGACTACACTTTTTAGATACCCCAGAAATTTTAAAATTATAGGCAGCTTTCTTGCTCTCGAATGTCTTGGCTTTTAATTTTTCTTTGACTTTGAGAAACAAGTATAAATTGCATGGAGCTGAGTCAGGAGAATATGATGAGAGGTGGGATAGACATATTTTTGAATTAAAATAATTAAGTGTTCTGGTGGACATGTGCATGGCAACATTGTCGTGGTGCCAAAGTAGGTAACTTCGGTCGCTTTTAACAATACTGATTTTACTGGCGGGCCAAACTGTCACATACCACTCAAAATTAACTGTTCTTTGATCCTCTACTACCTGAATAATAATATGACTGGTCTTACAAAACAACGCAGCCATCATTTATATCTGTATACTTCGCATAGGCCATTTTGTTGCTGTTGGTTCGTTTTAAAAGCACCAAGCGATCGATTGTCGTTTTTTCGGGGTCGTAATTGTACAGCCATATTTCGTCACCGGTAAGTATATCGTATACGTTTTTTTTCTCGTCTCCGTCGAATTTCTCTATCACAAATCAGCAATAATGCATTCGACGGTTTTCTGCTCATCGATCAGTTGTGCGACACCCGTCTTGAACAACGCTTATGGAGAGAGGGTGATAGTGAATAATGTTTTGCATCGCTGACGATCCAATATCCACTTCTAGCTCAAACTCTACATATGTAATTTTCGGTTTTCTGATTAATTTTTAATTGCTTGAACATTTTCTTGAGTGACTGCGGTTGTAGGCCGACCTATCGTCGCTTCATCTTCAAAGCTTCCCCGTTCTCTTTTGCGAGACGCGTTCAATAAAAGTGAAAATGAGTATGTTCCATTTTTAAATTTATCACTAAATAATGCGATGGTGTATAATTTGTCACTGTCAAATTATTGAGTAAATAATATTTAATTACTTTTGGCCCTCGTTTGAAACTCTTTAAACAGTGCAAAGCAAAGATATCTGTCAAAACGGCAATTTTTGTTGACTTCATTGACAAAAGCTTAATAAGCTTATCTTTCTCATTAAATTCTAGCTACGAAATACAAAAGAATTTTCAAATTTGATTACTAGTTCCAGAAATCAGCGCGTTCAAACAAGGCAAAACTAATTTTTAGACAGCTTAATTTATTTTTAACTTATTTATTAATTAAAACTCCCTCGCGAATTAGGCTACCAAATACAAAAGATATTTTAAAATCCAACCGGTAGTTGCAGAGATTATGATCTTTAAACAGACGTTCATGTTTATATACTAAGTCAATATAGGCATAGATATGAATAAAGATGTATTACAAAGTATATAGGTGTATTCCAAAGGTGTCAAATATACAATAAACAAAGAGTCGTTATTCATTTATACGAAAATAAATAATAAATTAAGCGTATAATTATTATAGCTAATACTATTATATTTATCAAATGCTTTGAGGCTGATCGCGCGTGATCAATCATCCAACTACACGGAATAAAAAAATAAACGAGAAAGTGTTTAGCTAAAAACGAAAAGCGTGTGCCGTACTGTGTAACACAGTCAACGTCCTCTATCAATCAATGTTTACAATGGCTCGTTTATTCGATTTGACGGTTCAGAATTGCTTTTAGGATTCCGCACCTCGAAAGAGAAAAAAACGAAACTCTAATATATAAAAGCTTCATTAGCATGTAAGTTTTGACTATTTTTAGTGTTAAATTTACGAAAAAAAACTGGATAATGAAGTCTGCGTTATGTTCATTAGCGCCTTGTTTTACTATTCAAAAGGAATAATTGATTTTTTTGCATATTATAAACGTGAATTCGCTCTTATTTCCCAGAGGGTTAGGCAGATATCGCAAACCTCTACCTCAATCGTTTAATGCAAATTCGTCGGTTTCGTTTCTGTAATATGTCAACAACTTAGTGCGTATGTATAAGATTTCTTTGGACTATCCTTGCTGATACTTCTGTTGTATGTATCCGTTTTATAGATTTCCTTCGCCAATCCATTTTCATTCACGCCTTTTAAATGGCCAAATCACCTCAATATATTCTCTTCGATGGAATCATTAAATGTTTTCCAAATCATGAAAATCATGGGTTATATTAAAATTCTTTTGTGGCGCATCATTATTTAAAATTCTCCAATAAATAAAATATCAGATCTTTGACATTTGGAATATCTCTTTCTATTTTTTTTTGGATTGCATAACCAAAGGATGTCAACAGAATCCTATTACTAAGTCTATGTTGTCTGTTTGTCCGGTCTTTCGTCTTTTTTAAGATCCGTTCTACTTTTAAAAGACTATATCTTTTAAACCATCCAGAAATAAAAATGAATGGAGTATCTTGATATGGCGGATAACCTAATTGATAACATAAAGATAATCAAAAAGTAAAAAAGAATGAAGGCAACTAACTCTTCAGACTTAAAACGTATTTTGTAACTTTTTTTTATTTTTGCTCTATCGTAATAATGTTTTGGAATCTGTATGTTTAAACGTCAAATTTTATGTTTCTATAATACGAGATCTAAAGTAAAATCAAAAATAATAAAAAGAGGTCAAGTACCAATCAGGCTCGCACTATGGAACCCAAATCATATATATATATATATATATATATATATATATATATATATATATATATATATATATATATATATATATATATATTCGGTAAATTCACCATACGAATTAATTATATTTAATTCACCTCTTTAAATGTCAGTGGACGATAACGAATATTATCATGTCAAATTTTGTAATTAAAATTCTTTTAAACCTACAAAAATGTAAAAAAAGCACCGTTATACGGAATACCGGCTACATTGGACTGGCTCACACTTGACTGCTTTTTATCATATTCCATTTCGCTTCGTATTGATACTTACTACAACCGCGATAGTTTTCAAGCTCCTTATTGTTTTTTTTAATCGAATGAGGTAATGTTTTACAAGTAAATAAGAAAATATAGAATTAATGGGTTAACACATGACAGATATTTTTGTTTGTTTGAAATATTGGAAAAATATGTTTTGTTTTAATACTTATTATATAACACTCACATAAATATTATATTTCTATTCTAGTACCTGTATATTTTTAACGGAAATTTTAATATTGGAATACAGTTTACGCGTACACAATTTAAGCAATTAACTATTAATGTAATCGCCTCTAGAACTTTCGATCGATCGACGATACCAGTGTTAATAAATAAATAAATAATGCAAGGAACCGCCGCGAAGAGCCGGCCAGGGAGACCTAAATCGGAATGAATTCGCTAATCGTATTAGCGATCTGACTGATGCTGCGGCAACAATCAGTACAACGAACTTCTTAGCGGTGCTACAAATTAAATTGCTTCACGTACCACTATCCATTATTATTGGACGCTAGATAGCGTTCGGTACAAATCAAATCAGGAGATAGACATCGGACGTCTCGTTACGGAATCTCTTAACGAGACGTCTCGAATCATCATTGTACGGCCGGCGTATACGGAAGGTATATTTCGCGGCGCCTGTTCAGATGTGGGTTTTGGGTGGCCCGCCGCCGGGTGTGGTCATGGGTCGTGGGCAATCGGTGCGAGATACCGTTGGCACGTGCTGCGCCGTCGCCCGGCTGATGTCATTCTCCTTTTAAAATGACGACGGCGAACGATCTCGAAACTGTGGCCGCTAACGTAATTGTTCTCAGTTCGATACTAAACGTTTGACCTGGTTCTGTTCGCGCGTCATAACAATGTAGCGAGCGCTCAAAATCGTAAGTTGGCCCTCTTGAGCCCACATGAAATCGTTTCATTGTTACAGGCGTAATAATTGAGCAGTACTATCGGAGAACGTTGAACAAAATCCACATTTCCAACATTTGTATAGATTTTGGCCTGTGCCTACCCCTCTAGAAAAAGGCCCAAATACGATGATAAGTTAAAATACAAATATGTCTTTGCTTTTGTTAAAAGGTTTTTGTTTAATAAATGATTACTATTGCTTAAAGTACGTACTAAGTACTAAAACGTATTACGAGTATTTAAATGTTCAAAGTGTTGCAATTGTTGAAATCTAAAACTGATCGGTTGTAAGTTTGCTAGTAATTCTTTCGTAATCTCACTTAATGTTGTCCTTCGTTATGATAAATATAAATGTCGCGTATACACACCGCATAAATTTTAACCGTTCTGAACATAAATAACCACTTCAACCATGCTTTATCTCGATAAAATCACAAATCGTAACCGATGTCCCCACAACGACCGCTAACTTGTAGCGCCTGTCATAAAATCGATGTTGTTTGCTCTGCGCTGCCGCTGCCCCACGCCGGGGGGTGGACTCGTCGCCCCCGTACTATAAATCACTGTCCAAATTACATAGTAACATGTGACATTTATAATCCGAGTGTGACAGAATAACATTGTATCCATGTAACGCGCCATTCTTTGATACCAACATAATAAATCGTAAATGTTCGAGCTTAAATCGAAAAGCAGACAATTCAATTTTATGAATAGTGATTTCAGTTTGTTAGGAAATTATTACTTACAACAATAACAGCTTCAAACATTGGTCATAAAAGAAAAATCGTAACAAAATTGATGTTTATCGGTAGCATTCTAACGCGCAGCTGTGGTTTGGTTCGAATCGTCACCCGCAGTATTTTTAGAAGTATGATTATAAAACAGTTTAACATATTTAAATCAAATACATCGTAAACGAAATGAGCATAATATTTTTTAGAAGGAAACCATCGTCATCGTCATCATCAAACGAAAATATTATTATTTTTACTTAATACGGAAATTACCATTCTCCTGAATTTTATTATATATGTATTAGTTTTTGTCCGCAGCTCTGTCCGCGTGGACGCAGAATGAATTCTCACATCCCTTTTCAATTCCGATTCCGCGTCCCCGATCCCGACCCGTTTTGATCCCTAACTTAACGCTCACAGAAAGCTTATTCTATTAAGGCGGAAAATGAAATTGTGAAAGATTTATATGAAATATGTATAAATTCAGTTTTATACATATTTTTCTATTCTCAGGTTATTAGTTTTTTTTTTTTTTTTTATGGAGAGCACCACGCTAAAACATTCCTTACTCGACTCATCCTCTTCTCTAATCTCACCTAAAGGTCCCCGAAACTATTTCCAGTGGCTCAGCTCGTGCACAATCCAGGTAATAAAGAATTAAAGCTCATAAGCATTTGGGTTGCATCAAAGCCGCCCTCGATGCGGGGAAAGGAGATTACCTTGAAACCGCATAACGGCACTGTTGGGGTGCGCTTAGACCGCTTTCGATGCTCCACACGCCACCCTTCTTCGCCGGGAAGCCGGGATCTCGGAGTGATTTTCCGAGGGTAAATATCGGTTGTACCTATTTGTGAAAGTAAACAAGTGCGATATCGGTTATTACTCTTATTTGGAAATGAAAATACGGCCGAGAAAGTCGAATATTACATTTGGAACTGATAAATAACTAATTAACAGTTGTATAAATGTAAATAATAAAATTAAAAATACGAATATTTATTATAGCAAGCCGTTTTCAAATTTTAATAAAAATACATTAATTATGACTTAAAACCATTACATTTTCTACTTTAAGAAGAATATTTTTTATTAATTTTCTATAATAGAATAGATATTACTATTTATTGTAATTGTAAATTATTACTTCAAAGATCCAAATTTGAGTACGCCCAGCAATCAGACAAGATATATCATCGCGAGTAATTTTTTTGCAGCCATTAGAAAGTAGGCAAAATTATTTTTGTACCGATTAACTGTACGTGAAATGTTACAAGCAGTACACCATTTATTGCATTGGCGGCAGGAAGCGAAAGTCAGCAGTAAGCTCGTAGACCGAACATCCTGTTGTGGTTAGAAAGCTGTAATGTGAACTTTTATTAGAGGCGATCCGCTCAAAATATCTCATACCGCGTCGAAAGCGTCTAGACGCGGCTTAGAGGTGCGTGGTCGATGCAGATAGCGACAGTGCCTATTAGGAATTATGCATATCTATCCATATGATGTAAAATATAATTCATTGAATAGCGCTCGTATATAAAAAGATGGTAAATACAATAAAATTAAGTAACCTAGGAACTCTGCTTGTGGTTCCAGATCTGAATGATCATAAGAGGATTTGTTATAGAGACTTTAGTGTCTTTCTGTCTGTCTATATGGTGGCTGATTTTTATTTTTTTTCAATAATTGCTACCGATTTGACATCTGTTACAGTTTAAAAAGTTATGTGCCCGCATTTGGTAGCGGCGAAAGAATTCCAGCATTTAATTTTCTGTAATGCATACAGTTCGGGATGTAATTTAAATCAGTTTGCAAGAAAATTAAAAAATATTATAAGTTACATTAATTCAAAACTTACATTAAAAATGCTTTAAAAAAACCCATTTCTCAGCTTAGTAAAGTTTGAAAATACGGACTAAGTATAATACAAATTATACGGGCAAAAAATAACTCTGTTAATGGTTTTATTGAATATATATCTCTGACAAAGGAACATGATACAGCAACAACAATAATTTAAAAATCTCGACTGCGTAAAAGTGAAGTGACAAGATGGAAGGGTGATGATATAAAAAAATCATCCAATTAAATATGATACAATAATTTTTGCAATCATAGACTTCAGATTCATTTTACTTTATTCGTTGCGACCCTGGCAACCTCTATGCCTGCAACAGCAAATATATTTGATTGAATATATATTTTAGTGAATCATCTTCTTTCCATCTCTTTAGTTCATTTTACGCAATCGGGTTTATTAACTTTTTAATATCATTTATTTGTAATTACATTTTACATCAACTTCAATAATATCCCAGGAATACTTTCCCGTCATCAGCGGTATCGACGATGTTTCTCGTTCGAATAATTGTGAGGGTTTCTTTTATCGAAACATTGTTATCAATTAATTATCAATATTGTACCTACATTTTATTATTTATTTATTCATCATTGGGTTATTTTTCTCTCATTGCATTACATATCGCTTTGGGTGACGGTCGATAAAATTATCTTTGAAAGCAGTAAAGTCTGGGTTTTCATACAATTTTAAGAAATTGAATTAATTACACTATAATTTTTATTATTATTAATAAGATCTATTATATGTTGTATTGTGTGAGGTGTTAATTCGCGGAAATCCATAGTAAAATAAATAACACTTGGGTGTTCGATATCTGTCAATCCTCTGGAATCAATATTCAATCATTTGGATAGAGATTCGTAGTGGAGAGAGCAGATTCGAGGGTCAGCAGTGGGTTGCATGCTGCATGTTGCTGGCAAGAGTCATCTATTATATGATTAGAATTGAAATTTTTGTGAAAATTATTGCTAACCAAGTTTTAATCATTACAAATCCTAAACGCTAATTCAAAATGAAAATGATTACGGAAATCTAAGCATGATCTTCAAAACCTATTCAATGATAACCCACTTGACATATTTCGTTGTTTTTTCACTTTTATAGCGTCCGGTTGTCGCCATATTGAGTTTTAATTACTTTTAAGTTTTTAATGACACAACAAATCGACCTACATGTTTGGTCTCTAAAGCGCCACAAAGGAACGTACACACATCAACATATATACCTATATATACGTATGTACGTATATATAGGTATATATGATGATAAACACATTACCCTCCTTTGCGTCGCGCAGTCTGGTAATAATGAACAATGATGTTTGATGTTTCCAATACGTCCTGGGCTTTTAATACGTAGGTGCTAACGTGTTAACCGAATTATATAATCTATAGAAAATCTTATTCCGCAGCGGTTTACACTAAGTACAATGAATGACTGGTGATTGTCAATAGGGTCATACTACATATATAGTAAAAGTGAAATTAAAACCAATAACAAAAAAAATAAAAGTACGCAATAGCCGTAGAAATAAGGTAATAATTATATTTTTCCACGGAAAAGTATATTTAATTGTGACGTCGTATATTATTTTATAAGAAGCACCAAACTGTTGTTGGTTTTCATTGTTGCTCTAAATAGATATTACCACGCCAAGAATTCTCGATAATTTTGAAAATCTATATATATATATAGAGTTTTCAAAATTATCAACAATTTTCTTATTTCATATTTCTTAATTCATATTTGTTAACAATATGAATTATGAAAAAATTAGGAATGTTACTGATTTTTTACTTGAATAACCAAATGTACTCCGCGTTACAACGACTTTCTGCGTTAAGTTATAGTGTTACTCTAACCAGTCGAATTCTTCACGTGTTGTTGAAGATTTTCGCAAATCATCTCCGACAGGCAAATGTGATCGCTAGGTTGGCATTTTACCGACATTTTTTCAGTGCAGGTAAATTGCGGATTGAGTTGTTGTAAGCGCATTATCGCGTCATAAACGCATATTCATATATTATATTACAAATACTCAATGTCATCCAATTACATTTTCATTACCTCGTCGCAAAAGCGAATTAAAATCCGAACGTCGATATGGAAATAGTAATTTCCCATTCAAAAGATCACAATCGTGTTCCCGCAACGCTCGTTCTCATGAAAGAACGGTTTAATAAAATTTATTTCTTGTTACCATTGCCATTGTTGCGTTAGGCGAAATCGTGAACCCGCCCGTCCGCGCGGCGACTGCGCCACTTAACGGTTAAACTTTGACACAGAAACTGAAAAGTTCACACTGAACTCGGCGCCTCGGAGGATCGGCGGCCCGGCCGCTGCTTTCACGGAAACGTGAAAGAAAAAAAAAACTGCAAATCTGAAAATTCGCCTAATACGTTCGCCGCCGTCCGACGACAAGGACCCGGCGGGAGTCGGACGTCGGAAATCATTAAAAGTACGGATTTCTCTTTCGATCGTCGACGACGATTATATCGTCGAGAATAGCATCGACAAAAGTGTATTCTCAACAAATAAATGTCGTCGTCGACCGCGCAGACGTTCAAATATTCACGTTCTCACAATGGCTCTTTGTAACCCGCTCTCGGCCGAATGGCATGGACGGTGTTTAGTCACGCTTATCAAAAACGGAAAGAGTTGCCGTCTCGTGACGTTCGCCGTTATGATCCTTGCTAATAAAAATAAATAAATAAAACAGCATTAATTTCGTCACGGCGGCGCCGAGTCTTGCAGACGTATCCTTCGCGTCCGTCACACCTATGCAAATCGTAGGTACGACGTTGTGAAAAAGACACGTGAGCTATCAAGCGACGATTGCGTTCGGTGGACAGTCGAATTTACATTTGATATGATACGGTATAACCGTTCGATATGAGATATTTAGACAAGGGATTTTAACCGCCTGCAAAGCGTCTGCTCTAGTATATTCGTGTAAGATACCTACGATTTATAAAGACAGTTGCTTAAAAATTTAAAACGTTGCTCATTATAGTCAGAGAGCGATTGCAATCAGCGCTATTTGATGTGATTAATTTAAAATACCTGGAAATTAAAGTCAGGTCGAGCGGTTTTCTATTATTTTTTATTTCGTAACTGTTTAACTCTTCTGTTCTTAATTTGTTATTTTACGATCTACTGACTTACAGTAAAATTTTAAAATACAGATATTTTTCTGATAAATTCGAGACATAAATGGTGGCGAGAGAACAGTTAACACCGACACAAATAAATCTATTCGGTCGGTAATTTTTCACGATTATCTTAATAGATTATGCGCGTCCGACTATAAATTTATCGTGGGTTAATATTAAAATTTCGAAATAGATTTATGCATTAATGACACAAATTCGTGATAGCGTAATCAAGAGATAGATACTTGGAAATTATAAATCGTTGCATAAATGATACCTTCAAATGAGTGTAGATCTAAAGTGTCTTAGATTGTTGGGCACGTACCAATTATCTTCATCTTACCATATAATTTCCTTCTATCTCTGCGAACTGTAAGGATTTTTGGTTTTAGTTAAATACTATTATTACGTGGTTATTTGAGTTTTTACGTACTTATACAGAATGTTCGAAAATATCGACTTTGAAAATCTTATCGACCTTTCTCGTCAAGTGCAATAACCTTTTATTTAAGAAGCTATCGTAGAGTCTTCTGCCAATTAACTACTTGTAATTTACGAATAAAAAATCAAAATAGATCTTTGAATGAAAAATTAACATGTGATCATTATCATAACTTAGGTCGAATTATTTATTATCAAAAAGTTTATCTCGAGAATAATTCATAAATTGGTTATCCTACCTGCTAACCAATTTCATTGTACAGTGATTGGAAGGTAGTTACTAAATATGTTTAATGTTTATTCTTATTAACAAGGCTGTTTTGAAGAGGTGTGTGAATATTTTTCGTCTCTTTACTGTATTTAGGTACATCACTTTCCGCTGTTTGTATGAGTTTGGACTTCCGTTGTCTTTCCCAAATAGATTGTAGACCAATGATAATGATACCCATTTCACCGCGTCATGCGGTTGTGAACTACTCTTGAGACCCTTGTTTTAGTTATTTCAGTAAACAGTAAGTTACTATTATAGAATACGGAATAATATTCTTCTGCTTGTCAAACCCTTTCATTTGATACCCATGTCAAGAGGATGGTAAAAGAAGTTTAATCCTTCATGTTCGGGCATATATATTAGATGCAGACTGGTATTATTTAATTTATCATATTCTGTTCACGTATGTCTTTCATTTGATACCTATGTCAAGGAGATTGCTCAGAAATAGTTGATCCGCTATCTTGGATCGGCCGCCATATTACATTTATTATAACGTTACTCTTCGTTTTATACTCGTCAAGCTATTTTATTCGACATCTATATCAATAGGATTGTAAAAGAAAAGTAATCTGCCATCTTAGTGCACGCGTTGTTTTTTAATAAATTATAATATTAAATATACCTACTGTATTAAATAGGCACTGCCACGAATATATCGTTATCAATATTTAATTCGTCAGATGGGTGATATTGACGCTGGTGGCAAAATCAATTATCGTTATAATATCAGTCTTATGCAAATTGGAAAATTTTGAAATCAAACTGGCGTATCCAGTTGTCGGTCAAAACTATCTAGGAACAGTGATCAGATGTCGTTTCACTTTTTTTGTACTACAAAAGTTGTATTTTCAGCAAACTTTGCCGATCACCCGAGCAACGTCCACTGACAAATAAAGGCGCTATTTCATTTTGATGTCAAAAATAAAAATTGTAGAAAGCAATGTATCGAGGGGTATCGATATTTTCTTCGAAAATTACATCGCACGATTCAACTGCGACTGTACTGGAAGATCATTTTCTCATGATCAGCTAAAAATTATAAGATCTCATGCAGTAAATAATAAGCTTTCGCCTAAACCTGATCACGCCTAAAATTATGATCCCGATCGCTATCCTATTCTCTTGTGATACCGGTTCTGCTCTTCATGACGATTTGCCTCACTCTCGACTGCGATCGCGGCCGCGCTCGTGATGATTCCGTCGCGGTCTCGAGCTAAAGAGAACCCGATTCTGATTCCGAAGTTGTTTTAATGCCGATTTGCTTCGCTTTAGACTCCGATCGCGGCCGCGCTCGTGATTACGTCGCGGTCTCGAACTAAGTAGAACCCGATTCTGATTCCGAAGTTGTTTTAATGCCGATTTGCCTCGCTTTAGACTCCGATCGCGGCCGCGCTCGTGATTCCGGACCCGGTCTCGAACTAAGTAGAACCCGATTCTGATTCCGAAGTTGTTTTAATGCCGATTTGCTTCGCTTTAGACTCCGATCGCGGCCGCGCTCGTGGTTACGTCGCGGTCTCGAACTAAGTAGAACCGATTCTGATTCCGAAGTTGTTTTAATGCCGATTTGCCTCGCTTTAGACTCCGATCGCGGCCGCGCTCGTGATTCCGGACCGGTCTCGAACTAAGTAGAACCCGATACCGATTCCGAAGTTGTTTTAATGCCGATTTGTCTCACCTTCGACTCCGATCGCGGTTGCGCTTGTGATTCCAGACCCGATCTCGTTCTAAATAGATTCCGATCACGATTCGAGATCGAGTAAATAAACTTACTCATTCCGTTGCAATCCCGCTTTTGATTGCTTATCCGATCTTGATGTAAATAAAATCAATTCTAATTTCGATACTGATTCTCGTTCTAATTTCAGTCACGCTGACGGTTCTAATTTAAGTCTCACATTCTATTTCGACTAAAGTCCCGTATTTTATTTGCTGGTCACGATTTTCGATTCTGCTCTCCTTCCCATTAGTGATTTCGATTCCGGTACCGGTCAGAGTTTCGATATGGACGAAATCGGGGTAAATGTTAGTAACAAAATAAAATTAAGACAATATTATTGGGGGATAATATAGCTTTTATAAGTAAAAGAATTTTTATAATCCATTTAGTAGTTCGGTTCAATATGTACTAGTACTGGGTAGAATAAGTCGGGTACCGAGGCTAGTTTTTTTCTACCTTCGTGCAAGTAAAGCAATAAGTTAAAAAAGTTGTATTACAATCGATTGAACGGTATGGCATGGCATAAAGTGCGAACAAATAAATATTGAATTTTATATTC
The DNA here is from genome assembly GCA_005406025.1 of Eumeta japonica. Lineage (NCBI taxonomy): Eukaryota > Metazoa > Arthropoda > Insecta > Lepidoptera > Psychidae > Eumeta > Eumeta japonica. Next base: position 21,562 of record BGZK01002852.1, on the reverse strand, counting down.
TAGATTAATAACTGTTCCAAGAAGTTCATACGCTCTCAGCATTGAATTTCGCTGTTTTGCAAACTAGTTTAAAATAAAACCTTATTACAGTTGATTAAGAATATATTTAGTTTGTGCTGTGCGGTCTGTTTCTTAAAGTACATGCGTACTTACTTTATAGAATTGTTTTATGTTTGACGTTAAAGACTCCTATGAAAATTATGAACAGTCAATGTGATTTTTTAGGTATGTAAAGCAATGCTATAATTTTGAGATGAGGTGAACGATTGAGAATTAGTATTATGATTGCAATTCGGTTTAGCGCTAACAACGACCACAAAGAAATCGAAATATCTAAATAATTTTTCGTGAAATATAATTAATTGACGTACAGTTTCCACACAAAAATGTGTTTTGATCATCTGTACATTAAAGTCGACGGAAATTTCGTGCAACTGGGATATGGAGGTACGATAACCTGATTGATTTTCAGTTTAATTTTTATTATATCTCTTATTTTAAAAGTACCTATTTTAAATAATTGCAAAAATATGAAAAGCAAGACGAGGAGCCAAATCAAGAGCTAGGAGTGGGTCAGAAATAGAGAACATAACTGACGCTTAAACTAAGTATGGGATGAAAATTAGAAGCGTGACCGAGATCGAAATCAGAAACAGAATTGGGACCAGAAGGAAAACAGGAACGACATTGGGATTCACAGCAACATCGCTTAATATAAAATATGAAAAGACACATGTTATGTTTAAGCGGCCAAGTTGCAGGACGGAAAGTTATTAAAATATAATAAATCTAAAAGGTAACAAGAGATAATAAATAAGTGGCAAACAAGAGAACACAGGAAAGAAAGCCGTTTGATCAATAATTGCGAGTGAAAAACACAAATTATCTGCATGAAATTGCCAGCAGCACGAATAGTTCAGTCTAAAATAATTTCAAAAACTTATTCAATATATTGCTTTTCAATCTCAATAGCCTTGAACGACAACTTTCTCTGCAACATTTGACACACTCTTTTATTAGAGAATACAAAACGTTGTACAATGGTACCGAGAGGATAGTATTCAGTAATCACAATAGACACGTCATTTTGTGATGATCTTGTATCGGTTGAGCGGCAGCCCATTGATGTCGTGGTCGCGAGGGCGCGTGCGCGGTCAACGACCACGCTGCGCAAGTTCACTCGCGCATGTGAACTAGCTGCCGCTTTAGACAATATCAAAATAAAAGATGGAACAGAAATGTTTATACAGATAACGAAATCGCAAACTTAGCGTATTTTTAGATACGACGAAAAATAAACAATTATTTGTATATACATATATCGCTATTTATAAGTATGTTGTACATTATAGAATGTTGTTAGAAAATCCATTATAACAATTTTATCCAGTTAGCTAAATTAATATTTATTACAAAAAAAATGCTTTGGAATTATAAAACGGGAATCGGGAAAAATTATAATTTGGATTGGGTTTGGGCGAAAATCATGACTTTATTCGTTCTCATGGGTGAAGCGTAGGCTAGCCGCTGAGATTAAAATAGCAACTAAAAGTAATTATTCACTGTGTTTTTTAATTTATTCACACACAGGTAATTGAGTGCAAATAGTATATTTTGTTTATTCTAAATATATATTTGTATCATGCAGTACCTGCATGGTACAAATATTGTGCTAATCCTTCTTAATAGGACTGATTACAGTGACCATTAGAGTTAATATTAAATTAAATATTATTTTTAAAAATAAATTTTATGCCCCAGGCTAACCTAAAACCTAAAATCATTAACTAACTTGCATGCCGTGTAGAGCCGAGGAATACGGAAAGTCGACAATAAAGTTGATAATGGAAGTGTGCCAAAATAACAAGAATTATTGAAAGGAGTTGAGAAAAGATCAGTCATAGGCTTGGAATATGGGTATTATTGGGATATTATATATACGTGTATAGGGATTTAATTATACTTATTATATACTGTTACGTCATATTGCACTTACATCAAATGATTTTTTTAGATCAAAACACAATTATTTCACGATGCATTATTTTATTTGATACAACTTTTTATTCATCTTCTATGCATTTAAAATGTCTGCGCAGTTTTATACAACTCACTGCCGCATTCAAAGAGCTTACTTCAATTTTAATTCCCCGTTAGTCGTTACTTAGTAAGGGTTTAGGGATATGTCACTTTCATAGTCAGCTAAAAGCCTGTTAGATATTGCTGTAGTTTAATATATACGAGCCATTAAATGACAGTTAAATATAAAGTTAATTCAATAAACCTCTTTGAGCGCACCCGTTGCAGCCTGCAAATATGGCTCAGTGCAGACAGTGTATTACAATGTTTTTGTCTGTAATTAACTGTTGATAAATTACGATTAGTTATGCAAACTCATTTGCGGTAAACATCTTAAGCTTTCTTCATTGTCGTATGCTTATACTTAACAGCTTAAGTTTTTTGTTTCTATTGCGCACGCACATGCTAATATTCTTGCTTGAGTGGCGGGACCTGTTTCTCAGAAATTCCTCGTTTCTTTAACTGTACACTGATCGAAAATTCTTTTCATGTATAGTATTGTTAAGAAGATTACTGCTTCGGTATGCAAATTATTCTAAGCTAACTGATGGAGGCTATCACTTTAAAGAAGTAGTTTTAAATTCGTCAAAAAGTTTACTAAGATAATTAAAATGGAAAAGCCACATTGAAACTATTGTCTTATATATATTTTTCTATTTTCTTGTTAAACTAGCTACACTTCCAAGGCGACTCTTAAAAACAAATAGGTCTTTTGTAAATTTTGAAACGGAGTTCCGTAAATTAAAATATTTTAATCACATCTCCAGAAATCCGGTGTATTATACAGAATTTATCGAATGACCTCATCTATGTAACTTTATGTTAATCACATTCCAAAGTCTCGTTCGAACGCATTTTATTTATTTTTATCTTTAATCTTTTCGACTACATTTGATGATTCTACAAATTGTATATATTTATTTTCTGCAATTTCAATTTATTTGCCATTAGAGTCAACGATTCTTCCGTACATCTTCCATTAGCGTCTTTCAACTTTTTCCCGTGATTCTAGAATTGAAGTCTCATCTCCTTATAGTCGTTAAAGCTAAATGTTCCGTACGAAGCTTCCTGTTACGTGACCGTTGCCCGCCGGAACAATTCCGGCATACAAATTAATTCAAGCTGAACGATACGCACACGCTTGCAAATTGACAAGCAACATCCGTCGCAAAACAACTACATGGTCACTTAGATATGCACAATTTCCATAGACTTCACATCAATTATTTGCACTGAACAATACTGCACGAGATTAATTTTTCATGGGTGTTTACTTGTCACCCTCGATCAAATTTATTGTCTGATCTGTTTTACTTTCACTACGTATCATCTGCATTGTGTTAACTGTTTGTACAGGATTTTGTAAAACTAAACCCAGAGCTTAAGAATGTAATGCTTTTTATGAGACAAACTTATAAATAACTAACTTTCTTTCACGCCTTCGTCCTCTTGGACATAGTCCGTTCCAGTTGCGCTTCCATTCTCGATCTCTAACTCACACATTTGAACGTATCATTCAGATTCATTTTATTTATTTATATTTGACATATGATTTATTTATTCATATTTTTATTTGATACATAAATCCCATTTATTAAAGTGAGTTATTCCAAATTCCGGTCTCGGTATTTGTTCTAGTTGTGTTCTCGCTTATATTCGATATCAAACTCAATTCTACTTATAGTTTAGGTCTCGCTAGCCATCTGTCGCCGTCTTTATATCACTATGATAATTCCGTTATCAGTTCCGATTTTGGTTTCACTTTTGGCTTCTCAGTGGAGGTCCAGTTTCGTTCACGCTCTTGATTCCAACTCGTGGCCAACCCTAAAATCTCACTTTTCAATTAACGGATGTTTTGACCAAAAATAAAGTGTGAATTACACTCAAAATAAATTTTACAATTATAAGTTAAATATTTGTAATAGTGTTCACTTGAAGAAAACAGATAAATGAACGTCAAAATAAATAAAATTATAAACAATGTTTTATTCAAAAATAAGTATTATAGTTCACGTTATTCAAGAAGGATATGGCATTTTACCAGTGAAATAATATTGGAATTGGATTAGTAGTTTCAAGCATTACCTATTACAAAATGGAAGCAACTTTATTTATTTATTGCTACTCTTATATTAAGGCGGACTCGTAAATAACTGTGTAATGGAATCTTAGAGGTAGAATTTCACACACAACTAATTGACGAATAATTCTGAAACTTGACAATGTTTGGCAGTTCTGAAGGCACTACAATAATAGGCGTGGAGCGCTTTTTATAAAAAATCTTATGATAATCGTTTAAAATATTAGGATTTTCATTTTGAAAATTTACACAAACTCGTCATTATAGATGACATGGATGATCAATTTATTTTCTTGATAGAAAAACCCGCGAAAATTATATTCAATATTGAATCGGAAGAAATGTGATATTGAAATTGTAAGTTGTCTGTGATTAAGATGTTTTCTATTATATCCCAATTGTTCAAAATAAATTTAACTAATAAAGCTGAGCTTTAAAAAGGTTAGCGGTAGGGCGAAGAACATGTAATACTGTTTTGAAGTAAAGAGGCATTATACTCCCGAAATATTTTTATTGTAGTTGAACTCTTTGGCCCTTTAGTCGACCACCGAAAACAGTAGTTGTATAATTCTGTAAAGTAATAAATATCCATTGTAGTTGTTACATTGGGAAATAAAAGTTACTAGAAAGTCCTACAGTTAAAATAACAACAATAAATAATAATTCAGAAAATTCCTTGCTTTTACGCTGAGTGCGCGGACACATTGTCGCGATGATGCAGTAGCCCACGGTGGTCGATGTTCGGTCGCTTGCTGCAATAAAACTTCTAGCATTAATTTGGTAGTATATAGCTTTTAGCATTGGCGTTCTTTAATTATGTAAAGATATAAACCAGATAACTTGCCAAAAATGTTATTACCATCTTACGACACTATTCTACCTGCACGTGCTTCTGTGCTTGTGTCAGATTGTACAATGCCTATCGTGAAAGTATCGTCTTCATGCGAAAATATCCTTATTATAATGCACGTGCACTTCTCAATCTCATCTGCGTTATATACCAAATGTCTTTATACGTATTTAACATATTCTGTTCAATTTATATATACTCTAACAGCTATTAATTGGCGACCATGCTGTGTTTTCGTCGTTTTTCAAAGTTACTTGGCTCAATTTCATTGAACCGGGCGATGAACAATCGCTTTACAAACGCTTTTGTCTTTGAACGTTATTTGAAGTATTTCAAATAATTCTGCAAATGGTTCTACTGGTTTTAGTCAACTTTTGGAATCGTACAGTCATCGCGCGAAAATGTTCTTTTGTAAATTAATTTTTAGTCAGACAGTTCATTTTAATTTAATTTTGTAGGTAAATTTTGAAAGTTTTTAAATTTGGAATAACAATTTTTTTTCTCTTAAATAATCAATTTTATAACACAATAGAAACCAAAGAGTACCTTTTCGTTAGAAACTGTATTGTGCAAAATATTTTGCGTAGCCTAGTAATTTGATTTAAAATTTATGAGTTTTCACTGGAAAATGAACAGTGTCCCAAATCTCTAACGATACACTGAACGCTACTATACGCATTTAATGGTATTTTAGTATAATTTATTTTTATACAAAAATTGTGAGATATTCTTTACACTCCGTATGTACCTGGGGTCGTTGAAATACAGGTACCTATTTTTGAGAGGAATGACTGCAGACGTATAAGACAGGTTAGTAAGGATTAAATCGCTATTCACGTCACCCACACCTCTACTTACGCGTCTACTGTTATTCTCAGAAATGCTTGTTGTCTTTATTATGCCATCGTATTTGTATGCGTCTTATGCATGCGGTCTGACCAGTAACTTGACCCTGCGGTCACATTATGGCCCTTGCCGCCCGAAGATACATACGTCAATTGACTAATCTATTATTCGTCGAGGTTTTATTGCTGCGTCGTAATGTACTGTTGTGAGAACGTCTGCGGCGTCTTTGAAAGCAAAAAGGATTAATAATGCTATTGTCGGGAACTCAATATTGATACTTTAAAAAAAAAGATTAATGTAATGGGCAATTTTTGATTAACTTAAATGTATGCTTTTATTTTTAAGAATCCTTAAGATATCCGAAATAATAAAATACAATTTCGCCTTCCACTTTTATATGGAGTCTATGTATACTTAAGCAGTTTGTTTTAGTATTCCATAAAACTGTCCGCGTAAGAAATTTGTGGTACTAAAATTTTACTCTACCAAAAACAAAATATATGCTTATAAAATATTTTACTTAAAGATGCTATTCATATATATAAATAATACGATAATTTATACAATAAGGTTACGAGAACGTATAGCTGTTAGAAATATTAGTAAAATTAAGATTTTAAGCAAACGTTAATAAGTTACTGTCTGTTAAACATTCCTAAGTAATTAGTTTTATTGGATATTAACGGGTTTGTGGCTAATGACCTTAACATGTTTATAGTGCGATATCTCACGGTTCGATTTAAGTTCAAGTAAGCCATGACCTCTGTCCCGATAAACATGTCAATAAAAATATATGTAATCAAAGGAAAACTTATTTCCAAATTTTGGAGCAGTATAATAAAGTCTTGTAAGTGTTTTTATAGTTCTTTCGATTATAAATGTATTTTATTTTGTAATATAATTAAAAATAGTATTACTTAAGTAGCCTACGATCCTGCAATAAATTTAATATCTACTATAAATGAATATTTTTTTGTTAAATGTAAGTATTGATGTACAGTTGAGTAGAGTATAGTTTAATAAACCTTATGAAAATTTGATAATTTTCGGAGAAATGCATGTAAGATTGTATATTTTGACGATTATTTTGTCTTGTGCACGTTACTGTAAAATGATGTTCTTTGCATATTAATAATTTTTATATAATGAATTTCAAAATACTTATTGAAATGCTGTATCTACACAGCGCAACTGTTTTAACAAAATCCAACCAATCATTGTAAATGTTGAATACTTGTTTAATTGAGTTTGTTCCAAGGCGTCTATATTATGACATGAAATGATAGATATCGAGATGCGTACTAAATTCCAAATACCAATTATTCTGATAAAAAATAAATTCTACATGTTTCAAACAAGGACAAAATGATCGTCAGTCAACTTTATTTTTATTCATTTTTTTTTCTATAAAAGCGAAGAATAGAATTTTCATATCTGCTGTAGAATATAAAGTGCCCGTGGCGCCACCTATGTAATAGATGTCTTTTTTTTACGCTGGCACTAAAACATTTCATGGCGCGGTATTCTTGTCATGCTTCGTTTGGTGCGCCTGGTGCCGTTGTGTGTAGACACTTTCTCAAAGTATGAAGGTACAGTTAGCTTTTTGTAAACAGCGATGCCATCAGAGTGTCCGTACGCATACAGCCTGTGCCTGTTTGAACATCTGCGTTTAAAGCTGAACGCATTTTGTAGCGTACCTTGAGCGCGAGGCGGAGAAATAAATATTGATAGAGCCTCGAGTTGCATTTCCAGCAGAGACTGATATTGACCAAAAATCCTTATGTGAATTATGATAAGCGTCGCCAAAATATACATTATAATATACTCCTAAATTAGAGCTTAATTAACATACTAATCTACATAAATAATAAAACAGGATAGGAAAAAAATTGTACATGAAAAATATTTGAAAACTACTCGGGGCCGAGGTATTATAATCATATTACAAAATATATTTTAACGATTTATAGAATTTTTATCTATCTGTCAGTCTGCGCATTTGTACGCGAACTATGCAAAACTACTGTACAGATTTCTATGAAATTTGATATGGTAATAGTTTATTAACACAGCATTGTTTGTATTCTATTTCGCTGCAATTTTTTACATTATGTATGTTTTGAATAAAACTGGAATATAGATCGAGATCAGACTCGACTTAAAAGCGGGGCAGAACTGGAATCAAAAGCAGGATCATGAGCAATCGATATAAAAGATGCAGAATTTATTCTATGCTCACGCAGGCGCCGCTGGGGGCGAAACCTAGTTAATAATAAATAGAGGTGTTATATTAACATTAAACGATCTTCGTTTGCATAAGAAAACCGTAACATAATTTTTACACGGATTCATAATTGAGATCTAAATATTAAACCTATTAATACCAATGTATAGGTATGTTATTTAAAGTGATGGAAAGCAAATGATTAGGGCGTTCTTTTCCAATCAGAAGACGTGAGCTTCGATTATAGTTTAAATTAACTAAATTTTAAAAAGTTTTCAATTTAAAAATTTACCAATTTATTTCTATGCCTTGGAGAGCGAGTTAAATCTTTCTTTTCGGAGGTTGTCCACGCATATAAGATCAAGGGATTACTTATATTCTAACCATCACCTTCAACTTTATTAAATACGTGTGCGGCCGTACGTAAAATAATGTTCTCATCTGGCACCCGTTAATACCGACCTATCGATTACACCACTGCACTGCTGTATCGTAAGGACCCTGTTGTCGCGACGGTTTGCGATCTACTGTAGTAAGTTTTAGGCACAGCCTTCTGCCGCACACATTGAAAGCGTATATTGAACTTCCATCAGCAGACTTTCGTAATAAATGGGGCAATGGGAAAAATCCATTAAAATCTGTTTGTCTTATCAAAATAAAAGTGAGGCGTCGGAAACTCATCAGGTGTTTTAGACGTTCTTGGACGACGGTGATCACCCGTTAATTGTTCATTTACTGCTCACTTGCTCGCCTCGCTCGTTGCGCTCTATACTGCGATAAGAAAAAATCTGCCATCTGTGATAGATATCTTATAGTGATCGACAACGACAAAACTTACACAGAATTGAATCTGAACAATGCGCATAAAACGTGCGCTTAACCGGAAGCTTAGTCATTTCTCGTCATAAAAACGTGGGCAGGTACTTTCTTTGTCGTCTCGTTAGTGTGATCAATTAAACTAAAAAAAATCTCGGTTCCGACCTACATATTCATTAATTACAAGCTTTTGTCCGGTCGCGCCTCGCGCTCTTTTCTCGCCTGCACTAATGTGGCATATCGTTTATGCGGTCAAATTGTTGCCTGTCATTACATCAAAAGTTTTCGCCGACGCCCGCGGACGCGTCCAGGCGGTCGGCTCTGTGCGAAACGCGGGTATTATTATTACTGTTAACGATTTGTTCAAACAATTTGATGCGAACCGAAAACGGAGATGAAACGAATGGGGAACACCAATCTGGTATCTTAATGCGACAGATGGCGGGCCATTTTCTCTCTATTGTCCGGCGCAACATTCTATGTAGGTTAAGATCTTTATTGTTATTCGCGCCGGAGAAGAAATGGCATTGAGCTTAGATTTCGTTTCGAGTGTTATAATATTTTCAAATTTCTCTTTCTAGCATTCGACGGCCTTTGATATATTGTTATAACCTTCCCGACTGTTTGAATGATTTAAAAGAACTCCGAGAGTCAAGGTTACGTTGGTATTACATACATAAATTATACGAACTCAAAATGCGCGACACGTCTGAAAAAATCGCACCAAATCTAATTTATATGAAACTCAGAGAATATACTTTTATAATATTTTATTTGTAGTCAAACATGTTCGGTGGTATGAATATGTTGAAGAAATTTAATTTGTGAAAACTATCGGTGAATCTCACGTGAGGGGAATTATCCACATCTTACTACAAAGTCATCAAGAGACAGGGGGCACTGTTTAACAAAATCTCCTTACGTAATTAATATATGCCCCGATAGCTGTCATTATCTGTTAGAGAACCGTTTCTCGAAATGCAATACGCAACATAAAAAAAATACGATCGGTGCATCAATCTTAATATATCGCAATTCGATAATGTACGTACAAATCTCGTGGCTCTTCCTCAACTGAACCAAGTCTGTGACGTCCGATAATAATTGCTCAGATTACTCAGATATTCCAATCAAACCGCGATCCGCGTACGAGCGATCTTCGTAACGGACTATTTTTTGCGCATCCCGAACGCCCGGAGCTTAACAAGAAAGCGGTTAGTTCGTTTCTGTCGCGATTGGGACAATTCAAATAAGCCGGCGATATTAAAAAGTTATTTTATACGGCAAAAGGAACTCACTCGTTTGTGCGGGCGCTGTACACGGCGTTTTCGGTAACGGCTTCGTATTTCCCCGAGTCTAAATAACTCATAACTGCTTCCCCCCGCCCTGGCTGCTTCGTGAAATTTTAATTTCGTTCGATCGCACCGCGCCCGGGAGAGCCGGATAGCCCTAAGAATGATTTTCACGAATAAATATATCGATATACATTTATGTGATAACTTTTATATTCGAAGGACGATAGGATTTTATGAGTGCTTTAACTCGATATTTAACTTTATATCGCCATATTATTATGTTTTAATGTGAGATTTGTATACAGATCTGTGAACTGTGAACTACCGATGTTTCGCGAAGATCTGAGCCTAAACACCTCACGAATCTATTCCCACATGTAACTCGTACCTTAAATAACACGATTGTCACAGCTAACCGTCAGCCGTTTTAGTTTCGCGGCTGCATGCTCAAAACTAAAACTTAATTTCGAATGGAGCGGTGGTAAATAGCGGTTACGAGCGTTGTCTTTGAACAAATAGGTAGCCGATTCAAGTATTGATTACGGACGAATTGATCGATATGACTTAAGTCAAACGAAATGGTTCGCTCCGTGCTTCGGATACCGCTGACGGTCGTGGTTGCTGTAGTCGTCAGTATGATGACAACGATCGTGGGCCGCCATCAACCCGCCCTGGCCAGCGCGGGGGACTTAAAGTTCTAGCACTTCAAATTTAGATAGAGAGACTGCGGAAGAGCATGCATCAGCAGTGGGTCGATTGAAATTTGACACCACAATAATTTTGAATAAAATCACCACTTTAAATAAATAAACAAAAGTTTCCAGATTGATGATGTGACCATATTTTTAGTGTCTTTTCAACCGAACTTATTATTTCGCGACCTAAATAATAATCTTACAAACCCTGGTTTGCTAATCTATATATAAAGCAAAGTGCATAAAAACTAGTGAAATTTGTGAAAATATATTTTTATACAGAAATGATTTCACTCTTTTTCAATAAAGATTACTGAATTACATATTTTTATATAAAATGCATTAAAATATATCTTTATGACGGTCATCTTATTATTTTAAAAAAAAATAAAAATTCTGTGATTCTTATGTTTTGACGGAGCGGAAACTATTTTATAAAGTAGTTTAGCCTAGACTCGACGCCTCGTTTGCAGAATATGATGAATTAACGGCGTGGGCGCGGCGGACATCCTCATACGGAGCTGGACAGCGAATTGCCAAGTTCGCTAGATTGTATGGCACAGCACGTCGCTTCATATTTATGTTCGCACTTCACGTCTGATGAGGCGACTAATGCTTCGGTCACGTCGCATACAGAGCAATGACACTTCCATCATTAAGAATACGATACAAAAAAAACTCTAAAACCATAATAAACATAAATTAGCTAATAGATTTGCATTGAATGTAATTAAAATTTATGTCTTACAATAAAGTAGTTAGTAGTAATTATCACGTATATAAATTTATGTTTTACAGTAGGTTTGAATAAAGTAAATAACTTTATGATTTTAATTAATCGTTTATGTACGGGCTGTCCAATAACTATAAACTTTAATTTTAAATTTTCTTGATTAAAGGAAATGCATTAATTAGGTTAATTACATATTTAGACCTATATTTATGTAAAATAATGTGTCTTAATTTTGCTTCAAAAACTTCTCTGTAAACCAATTTTCCAGAGATTTCATAATGACAATTCTGATTCTAGAGCCACTTTTTACTAATTCATGGCATTTTTACTAATTAATTTATTAAAGCATCACGTTCTGCCTGAGCCGAGCGTGCGAGCGAGAGCGCGGAACAAGCGATAGAGAGTCACGATCGGCCTAAGTGTTCGGCTTGTGACGCATCTATCTCTTTACTGTATAACTTAAATAGAAAAATATTTGAATTAGGCAGTGAAAATAAATGTTAATTTATCGAAACATTGTTATTTTCAATTAACTCCTCCTTTGTATTATACAAAATTATGATAATTCAGTGATAACAATTCAATTCATAAAGAATGCAATTTTTCATCAATGTTTTCTTATAACATTATCACGTAAAATTATCGTCCGTAAACCGACTTACAGACAACCAATTTTTTTAAACGATACCTTACGCTGAGAATTCTTAACATGCCACCTTTTATTATACAATCAAATTACGAGAAAAATTTATTTTAATATCTGCAATCAATGGAGCGTTCACCGCGGACACAAACCTGTTCTCGGATGCGACATAATAATAACGGGGATGACGAAAAACGCATGCGGTGCAATAAAATTTAAATCAATTTCTATAACTATATTTCGATGATGATAAACATTTATACTATTTTCGTATTCAAATTTAAAAGCAATTTAAATTTTTTTATTGTTAACATAACGGAATTTTTCGCTTTAGTATATTTATACACCTTGTAAATATACTAAAACGACGAAGGATCCGTGTGTGTCGTTGTCTTGATGGCCAAAAATATAAAACAGAAACAAAAACTTAACGAATCGTGATTTGATTTTTTTGTTTAATATTATGAGTTCCTATATATGATTAAATATATACAATTTCAGTCTATCACGAAATGCAATAGATCGCGGAATATTATTTATTTCACGGTTTCTGTTCTATTACAACATAATAAATAAAGGATTTCGTAACTATAAACATCGTGACATAATGTGTTTTTTAATGTAATTTAATTTGCTAGCCCCTATAATAAAAATAAAACTTTCTAAATCAGATAGATTTATGAAATAATTATGCGGTTCGGCAGTATTCGGACGTTATCGTACATTTTAGTTTATTTTATAGTAATAATAATAATAATAAACGCATAGTTATTATGTACTTAGAATACGCACCCAGGGCCATATACTACACGTATGGTTATGTAAGATAATAAGTCTAAAATAAAGTCATAATTATTATTATTTTGGCAATTCGAAATATGTGAACAAAGTATTATGAATATCATTTACGAAAAATGAAGATTACTCGGACACATGGTTTCTTTCTTACAAGTATACTACGCCTTTGTGGCAATTTTAACATTCTGCGTCATATCGTTTCGGGTAAAAATCGACTGTGACACATAGACAAAAAAAAACAAACAATTCTAATTACCGAAACAACTCTATAAATTTTTGCTTTTTTATATATATAGATTTCTAATCTTATTTACAATATTTATAATTATTCTTAAACTTTTTCTTTGTCAACAGTACGACATTTCAACGGTTGAAGGTGGCTTACTGGGATCCCGATGCCGTTCGAGTATGGAGTGCGGAATACCACACGCGCGTTGTTCCAAGAATGTATGCGCATGCGAGCCGTTCTACGCACGTGTCAACGACTCTACATGTGTCCAATGTGAGAATTTTAGTATAAACACTTCATATTAGATGTACGTTAAATTAGTCAAACGAATTAAAAAGAATCCGGCTCGAAGGACCGGTCCGAGGTTCCATTGACAAGAATTTAATAAAGTTATAAAACGAAAGTACCGTATTGATAAATGCTCATAATTAACCGAACTAGTTTTCTATTATGTTTTCTTTTTATATTTATTTTAACCGCATAACGTTCCGCAAATTACAGCTTTCCATCTATTTAGAAATACCGACACACATGAAGATCGCAACGATTCGTGCACGCGAGCCGCGGCCGTCATTTGAACTGACTTTCACTGAAGGTGACCTTTGCCATAATTTTCATTATGTTTGCAAAGCCGAATCATAATTTCGCTTTTTGATATCAACGGTAATTACTTTAAACCAATGCATCAATCACCGGCTGTGCCCCACAATGGGTCGCCGGGTGTACGACGCCGGCTATACCGTTGCGGGCATTGATTAGCGAAGGAATATAGACGCACAATAGTGATGAACTTCGACTCGTCCAACTTTCACTGCGTTCACTGTGAACGTGATCGTCGCTAATAGCTTTGAGGTTTTCTGAATCAGAACATCAGACAAACTGCGACGTCCGTTTATTATTACGAGTAGTTTCTACATAAAGTGAGGGATATTTAGAATCACTCCTTTATAAGTATGTCGGCGGAGCCATTTTGTGGATTTTAAATTATATAAATAATACGTTCTAATTTTACATTCGCGCGCTTGTAGAAAAGGCATATCGACTCTGTCATAGCTTAAATTTAAATGACTTCTCAAATTATTATTCTCACAGAGTCATAGTTGAAGTTATTGTTGAAATCGTACGTGTTCTTTACACATTTACACATAAAAATATTTTTTTATGACGAACGTTGAGACGATCACAAAACGGGAATATGAGTATTCTAAAAGGAATCCGTTTACGAACGAAACTCAGAAGGAGGATTACTTGTTTTTCTTTTATAAATTCCCAACATCTACCTCTCTGCGGCCATGAATCGTGACACCTTTAAAGTGTAAACAGAGCCGGCGCGCTGGTTATTTTTCGATCTGGGCGTGATGGTATCTGTGACCCCGTCGTATAATCGCGATTGTCCCATAATCCCACGCCCGTCGCACTTTCTTCGCCCGAATTTTACCGTCATGCGAACCCGTCCAAATTGGGCAACTGGCTGCGGCACCTTACACGACGAGATCTGTTGCTTTTTGACTAAAATTCCGTGTTCCATTTTCCCATGAATGAAGTTGCGGTGTAGACAGTTACGTGAGTGCTTTTTAAAAAGATTCCGATGTGTGAATATGGGTTACATTTGTTGACCCATCAACCTTCATTGTAATTATTTGGTATGACATGAAGTTTATAACGTATATACGTGCATACCAGCTGAAGATACTTTTTTGCCGTGTAATCTTCAGTCTTTCGGTAAACCATAGAGATCGGAAAAAAAATCACGTATGACATGGACACAGGACAACCATTATAAAACACAAAAAAATATGTATCTTAAATACGGAAACAAAGACAAAGTCAAACAGACACATGTCAAAAAATTCTCTAAACTATTTTGCGTACGCATATTAAAAAAAATCAAATAGATAAGTCGTGTGAGGGCGAGTCGCAACACACATTAGAACTCGTAGGTCCAGTCGGGCGAGATTCTAAATCAGGACGAAACTCCCGCTAGTCGCTAACTGGCCCAGCGTCGTGGACCATCCGTTTATCAATATTTGTCTGCATCGAGATGTTTTTTATTGTTGCTACAAAGTTGTGATTGTCTATCGATAGTGCTAGCTTTGAAAAATATCTATAGTTCTGGAAAAAATACCTATCAAAACTGGAAAAGAAAAAAAAAGATCTGATTTCATCCCTATATATATATAAAACGGAATGTGTCTGTATATTAATTTTATTTTATTTTTATATTATTTATGTTCAATACTAGATTTGGTTTGAATCGATAATAACGTCCAAATGCATAAAAGCCATTATTTATCAAGGAGCTGAACAAAGGGCATATTATACTTATACGTTCAAGAGAAATTGAGCACTGCCCGCTTAACTACGCAAAAGCTGGCATTCCAAGTCTATTATTCTAAATGAAGTGAATGACAGAAAATTTCTGTGATTAAGTCTACGAGGAAAGTTTATTCTTTAACTGTGGATACTTAGGCAAGTACACCAAGGGAAGTATCTGTTATGAAATAATATATTCTCGTGAAGGGAATTTCTAGCAAAATATTATTTATTTTTAAAGTTAACTGTTACATTTGCGAATTAAAAAAAATCGTTTAGATTGTTGACTTTTAAATTGTGTACAGTGAATAACTGTCTAAAATGAACTTTTGACATTTAGTTTTTATTTTAAATCCATTAAACGTTAAAATAAAAATTGCCAGGAGTTGATTTTTGTATCTAACTGTAAAAGAAACGATTTAAAAGTCTACGGACGTCAAGCTGTCAGTTGTGCGGGCACACTGTCCGTACAATCGGTCAGTGTGCCGCTAGGACGTGCCTGCTATGAGAAATACAGTTTAATAATTTGAACATTCTTGAGCTATCACTTTTAGACAACGGTTCAAACCGAAACCTGGTTTTTTTTTTCTTTACGAAGACCACCCATATCGTGCAATTATACCCGAAAATATTTAAGAGCTTGGAAATAAAACTACTATCACCGTTGCTTGGCGGTAACGTTGGAGGCTGTTTAATTTGGCTGTCAATTAGCGTAGGAAGTTCCAATTCAAGCAAAACTATGTAGATGAACAATCGTGAGAAGAAAGTTTGAGAACAGCAGGATGATGTTACCTACATAATAATAGTAGTTTTAGATATTAATACGTAATCTAATCCTCGTATCTGATTAGTTTTCTTCGATGGTTCAGCCCGCATGGACCTAAGATAAATCCCTTATTCTTTTATTTCAAACTATCTCTCTTTCAATGGTAATCCCAATTTCGGTCACATTCTCTATTCTGACCTAGTCCCACTTGAAATTCCGGTGTCGATCTTTCTCTCCGTTCCGAATTTATTATATCGATAATACGTCCCACTACATTAATTACTATAAGATACATTCTCTTATTGAAATTGGTATCTTTAGATAAGGGAATTTACAGTAAACTCATAGGAACACAGACGTAGCGTGAAAGTTAGTGTTATTATTAGTGTTCAGCATATATGATATAATTCCATTATGCATACCTGCCTGTATATATTAGGACACACACATGTCGAAACTTAAAATTTGCTGTACATGCGCTACATGGTTTTACCTCATCACGGAGAGTTATGATATTACTAGGCTCTGCATGCATGTTCATGTATTCCTGTGCAACTACGAAGCCACTTATCACATTCGAACAAATGATGTGTCATTAGCCACCTTTTAGAATACCGCGCGTCGTAGCCTTTGTGACGGTATGTTAAATCCATTATAGGAAATACGACCTGTGTAGTAACTCTCACCAAAATAAATAAATGTATCGATTTTGGTATCAAATGAAAAGTTTTAAAATATGTTACGAAAACTTGTATGCAAAAAACATATCTTTCCTCTGCGGCAGATCAAAATAGAATGGAATTTTTCAATTTGATTCCGTTTACATAAGTCTGGAATTGCTTTATGATTATGTAGGTCACCAAAAGATCTCAAATAAAAACGAAAGTAGAAAAATTAAAACCGATTACGAAATAAACTACTAAAAAATATACACGAGCTAGATATTTCGTTAGAAGTAATGATCATTGAACTGTGAAGCCGTAGGTGGTTTTGGAACATCAAATAAAAGTCTGATGCCTCCTGAAGTTAACATCATGTATAATTTCACAGTTCAATAATCATTACGTTTTAACTAAACACCTATTTCGTTTATTTTAATTGCTTGTTTAGTCGAATATAGATTTTTTTTCTACTTCTGTTTTTATTATTATTACAAAATGAAATAAAATTATTGTTGACTATTAGTACTCTAGTTGCCGTTATGAATATTAAAAGCCTAGCCGGATAATGTGTTTCCGTACTCAAAAAAAGAAACACGCAAATCGTAGCGGTGGTACGACGACATTTGAAATTCAAAGAGAACATCCACAAACGAACTCGATGCTCCATTAATCAGTTACCAGTAGCGGGATTTTTTTTTCCTCTAAATATCGACCGTCACCTCTACGACGGCGTCGCCTTTATCCGTCTCAATGACACAGCTCTGTCGCCAGACAATTCAATGATTCCATGAAAAATTGTATTCCGTTACGGTGCTACGGACGTGCGCCGGGAGCGCGCCGCCCCACCGAAAGCAGACGGGCCGAATTCAATTTTGTGTTCATCAGACCAAATAATATCGTTCGCCCTGTGTCATATAAATAATTCGACTGCCGTTTGGATGCGCCTATACTATGGTTTTGTATGACGTAAGGACTTTCTTTTTTTTATTAACTTACGGAGTGCGCGCATTTTTCTAACCCCTAAATAGTTTCTGTTAGAAGGTACCGGCTCATTTGCGTCGATCGAAGATTATAGGTCTCAAATGCTTCTTCGATATTCTCGATATTTTGCACAATCTTCGGATTGTGCAAAAATGTCAAATATTATAGGCGAGTATGATTGTCAAATATATATTTGTGTTAAATAACAACACTGCGTTATATTTAAAATGACTTGCCAAATGTTCGCCTATAACAAGGAAGCAACATTAAAAGGTGCTTTGTTTTCCATTTGTAATCTGATTTATGAAATAATAATTAATTCTTCTTTTGAAAAGATGCATTTCTTCAATCCGATTATTAGTATCGCCATCATGGACTTCTGAGATTTAACTGGATTTAGATTCAGAAATGTGATGAGATCAACACGGCAGCTCAGTCCATGTCCGACCCGTTTCACCGGTCGCGCTGGAGCGATGCAATGGTACAACATCGTGTTTAACTGGTCCGCCTAATTTGGTGACCACAAGTGACAATCGAGCCGTCATTTCAATAAATAATGTTACGTTCAGAAACCGATCGATTCCAGTGAGAAATATCGTTCTAAAACCAATAATTGTCACAAAATCGATGCTATAATCGACGCCACCCAACCGATTCTGTCTTGCGCCGTCGTATACATATTTTATGTGTTCAGTATACCTAATTTACCAACAAACACCGAGCAGAAAATATATGAGAACCACACTCTCACGTGCTTCAAATACGATATATCATTAATTATTATTGAGATAGGAACTAAGGACTCGTAGTTGTAGTATTGAATGTGAAAGAATTTATACACACCCTTTGGATATACAAGCACATGTACGTCGTTTGTTTGCAAACTTAAATAAACTTGGTAACGACTGCTCGCTATCGCATCACGAGGAAAACTTCGAACGAGCCGGCTGGCTCGGCTCGTCCGGTTTGTTACGTCGTAAACTGATCCCGCTACTCATGTGAATTTTTTTTAAGACAGTTTGTGATATTTTAAGTGCATTTCTTAACAGATACTCAATGTCACGATTATTGCAGGGTATTTTATAAGCATTGCCATTTATTGTTAGTTGTTTGTTGTGTGCTAGCTTTGCCCTGCGGCTCCGCCCATGTAAATATATTATGAATTCTTTCATCTTATATCTATTAGTGCCATCCCATTTAATGCTATGTAGTACTAATAGGCTTAATGTAACGTTCGCAACAACAGATGTCAGTATATGATATAGATGATGATACTACTTGACATTATTAAAGTTACTGGGGGTAGCAGGTAAATTTTGCAATGTAGTCTACGTATATAAATGTATCAAATTTTTTATTGTTGGAAATGAACATAAGCAAATTTTCTCGAAGTAAATTATCATATTCTCGTGGCAAATTCGAAAGACTCCGCACAAAGCTTAGCAGTTTTTTCATAAGTCGTTACCGAACAAAACTCACAGGCAACTTGTAAAAGAAGTGATATATTCATTTTAAATAAGACACGAACTTTGTGAGGTAGTATCACTAAGGCAGTTCAGAAATCATAATAAAAACAAACTAAAAACAGCTCGACCAAAATGATAACGAGCGAAACGTCTATTTTTTTATCAAAATAAATTTTACAATGAAATGCTTTATCTCCTATAAAATTTATCTAATAAATTTTTAATACAATTTATTTCTCAAGTAACGAATTCATATTAAATTTTGCTTCTAAAATATTTCCTCGAAACAAATGCAAATTATAAAACTACATAATATGTGAGAATTACGGGACAACTACGATACCATATAAATTCTTGTTTAAAATAATCTTTATTTTCGATTTTTCACTATTACTATAATGTACGAGATTAGATCGGCCCAATCGCTAAAACGTAACAGCTTTGATTTGCAGTTGTGATGTTTGATTGCACACACAGGAGTACGTGAGCATGACTTGATATTTTCTGCAGCGGGTACTGTACGTCGATTAACCTAGAAATGGATAACAAGTGGGCAGGCCTGCGGCGGTTTAAAAAACCGATGAAAGTCACGCCAATTGCACTGACGCTGTGTCCGCACAAACAGACACTTTTTTCTCTTTCCTTTCGGCGACAAAGAAATGAATGCACATGGGGGAAAGATCACTAAACGGCGCGAATTTGAGATAAAAAAAATACATCAAATGAACTGACTAAAAGTACGCGAGCCACATTTCGACGTTTAACGGATAAATAAAGATGTTACTGAATGTCTTTGATTACACTCGTTAACTACTTTATGATGTTTACAATAAAGAAGGGTAATGTAAACCACTTTATCGGTCATAATTATTCTTTTAGCGTTATAAAACTAAAATTGTCAGGGTACAAAGACTTATTTTTTATTTTATTTGGAATAGATATATTACGCCGACGATTACACGAATCAGACTTCAATGGTGATTGGTAACGCATCTGTTATTCAATACTCCTTGCACACGAGTGGAAGTGATTGCCTAGCTTCTCCTAATGATGAGTTTTGCGTGCATGAAATGTACTTAGAAATTATATATTGGAGGTTAAGATAAATAAGAAATCGCCTTGAAAGCATTATCTTCTCAATTAATAAAAGAAATTTTAAATTAACGCTTTCTTAGATATTCGATATCTGTCAATTGCTTGGAATCAATGTTCGATTCGTTGGATATAGATTGGTAGTTAAATAGAAGAGTTAAAGGTCAACGGTGGGTTGCATGCTGATGTTACTGAATGTTGCAGACAAACGTCTAATAAATTTCCCCGAAATAACACCTTGCACAATAAAATTCATTTAAGTGATGTTACATTTTTGGGGTTCCGTACCTCAAAATATGCCTTTATATATAAGGTTACTTCGTTGTTTTTCTGTGTGTCCGTCAAGACCCTTCTTCTCAGGAATGTGTAAAGATGTCAAGTCTATTTAGACTTGATATCTAAATCAATATATGATATTAATTTTAATATCAAATACCTACGTCTACGGTATCTCAGAATTTTTAAAAAATCAAACTTTTAAACGAATACAATCAAAAAGTATAACCGTTGTTTCCGCACAGTTTGAGACTCTTAAATAAATTAAAAACTAGAGAATATTTCCTTTTGACGCACAATCATGAGATTGGCAGGAAACAAAACCTCACAGCACAAAAAAGGAATCGCTAAAATTTGTTATGCCACACGAAAAAAGCATGCGTTTGAAACAAACATTTGCAGTTGGAATATGGACTGTGAAATAAATCGGTCTACACCACAGGCCCATACTCTAACAATTCCACACATAGTGTGTGGGAGAAGATTTGTTTGATTTGCGCTATTAAGATTTAAGGTTTTGTATTTGGAAATTTAAAAAGTTATTTCAAAAAATTTTCTGAATAAGAATATCCAAAAGTTTCGTAAGAATTTGCGTCTTTTAAATGAAAAAACAACGCCAAAGAAAATAAAGTTCGAAATATAAAAATGATTATAAAATTTTACATTACTTCAAATGTTATATATAGTTTCTTCCACATACATACATAGTTCATACATA